>JAYMFT010387095.1:0-20013 GCA_038088735.1 Panulirus argus | reverse complement strand
TTTCTCAATTCTCTCTATATTTCAATTAGGGCCTGGCCTTGATGTGGACTTTTGTCCATGACTGGAGCCTTCAACATCAAAAATAAAGAAAAAAGAAAGACACCTGGGAGTGGACATGGCTGCAAATGAGTCACAGGGTGGATGAGGGGCAAAGGTTCTGAGAGCATTGAGTAATGTGTGGAAAGAAAGGTCGTTGTCTGGAAGGGTAAAAATGAGTATGTTTAAAGGTATAGTATTGGCAGCAATGTTATTTGGATTCAAGGAATGGGCTCTACATGAGAATGTGGAAAGGAGGGTGGATGTCTTGGAAATTGAGTGTTTATGGACAATATTTGGTGTAAGGTGGTTTTATCAAGTTAGTAATAAAAGGGTAAGAGAGAGGTGTGGTAATAAGAAGAGTGTAATTGAGAGAGCTGAAGAGGATGTGCTAATGTGGTATGAACATATGGAGAGAATAAGTGTCAGAAGTGGAGGGGAGAAAGAGGGAACCCAATTGGGGATAGAGGGATAGAGTAAAAAAGATTTAAAGTGCTTGGTGACTGAACATGCTGGGGGTGTAAGGCATGCATGGGATAGATTGAATTGGAGCGATGTGGTATGCAGGGGGTGTTGTGCAGTCACTGGACTGAACCAGGCCATATGAAGCAGCCAGGGAAAACAACAGAAATGTGTGTGGGGCCTGGTCGGGGACAGGGGGCTGTGGTTTAGGTGCAGCACACAAAACAGCTAGAGAATGGATGTGAACAAGCCTGTTTGTGGTCAAGGGTCTGTGGATTTGGTGCATTACACAGGACAACTTGAAAATGTATGTGAGTGGACAAGGCCTCTCTTCATCTGATACAAGTGCTTCCTTGCTGATATGGGAAATGGCAAACAAGGATGAAAAACAAATGTTTCTTTGCTTTTGCTGGAAGTGTCTAATATCTTCCCTGACAATTACTTATCCCCAGTGTGAATTTGCCTGTTATGAATGTAATGTGAATGGGTCATAGCTGATGGCTGTGTAAACTTTTAAGCACTGAAAAGGGTGAAGATCTAGAGGTAGTCATATGTTGAATTATGAGTAGGGTGTTCACTTTAGATTTCCATAGAATTATAAGAAGCCAAGTTTCTTCGATTCATATGACTCAGCACAGAAAAGCAGACTGATGGAGCATGTCATTCTATATTCTAATTGAATATGATTAGAGAAAAGTGAACCATAGAATGATGGAGCATGTCATTCTATGGTCTAATTAAATATGATTAGAGAAAAGTGAACCATATATCTCTGAACTTTGAACTAAATGACTGATATCTCGGTGCATAAGTAGCTGGAGATGTGATGATGCAAGTGAAGGAGGACCAGAATGCCAGTACCAAGTTTGTTAAGCCCTGGAGATGTGAGATTATATGAGTAGTGGATAACATTGGTAACTTTTGATGATTTTATTAGTTATGTCCAAAATGTTACCAGACTCTCTGCCAGCACAGGGTTACAATGCAAGTAAAAAAGTAACCTCTGGCAGAACTGTATTATTGGAAGTATGGTCTTGTCATAGAATGTCTTACTCGAAAGGCATCTATCATTTTCCTGCAACTAGGAGTGATTATTATTATTTTTTTCTATATGTGTGTTACAAGGAGAAAGTTTTACACTCGCATTGCCCTTCCACTTAAACTAAAGTATTGCTGCCTTAAAGCTGGAGGAGTTCCTGGAAAGAGTTTTTAGGTAGTACCAGGGCTATCATAGAAAGGGTTCCTGGGGTGGTTATAATTACAGATAGATTGTCCATTGGGTCTTAGGTAGAGTACCTGGCATTATGTTTAATTTACTAACACTGTCCCAACACAAGCCAGTTCTTTATCAGAAGGACTTTACTGTATATTAGATGAGTGTGCTAGAATCTTTTTACAGGAATTCATGATGCAGGAAATTCTGACTGAGTCAGGCCTTGAAGTTTTGGTGCTGGTGAAAGATTTGCAGCACCAGATGACAGCCACACTCACCAGAGCAGCATTCACAGAAAAACTGCAAGTTTTACGTGACATTATCCAGGTTAGTTCAGAAATGGACCTATTGATTTTGCATAAAGTTAATTGTTTACTATAAGGAATAATTGTGTTAAAATTTAATCGTGAAGAAACGTAATGAAAGTTGCCACAGTTGTTATATGCAAATGATGCTGCTTTGTTAGCTAAATCAGAAGAGCTTTATGGAATTGTTTTGTTAGCTAAATCAGAAGAAGAGCTGGATTGAATGTTTAGCAATTTTGATGGTGTACATAGAAAGAGATATTGAAAGTGAATGTTAGTGAAAGTAGAAGAGTAGTTTTTGAAAGGAGAGGAGGACCACAGTGTATTATCATTTTCCATGATGAAAAACTGGATGTTGCAGAAGTGATGGAAATAAGGAAAACTAGAAATGCACTAGAAATTTTGGAGAATGGAAACAACCTAAGTGTAGAAAATGCAAGAAACTTTAATAGAGCCTTATCCCAGTGTTGAAGTGTAGATGTTGAATAAAGATTGCATTAGTCAGGGTAGATCAGAAATAAAAGCATTAGAGATGGGTTACTTGTATGGTATATTTTGAATTACGAGGAAAATAGAATGAAGAATAAAATTGTGTAAAGGCCATGTGAATTGAAGAAATTATTAAAACAGTGCCCCCTTCCCCTACCCCAAGGCTGGCTACCTCTAACTGGGGGAGGGGGGATTTCAAGAATTATGCATTGGAGACATGTTTGTAATTTTTTTTTTTTTTTTTTTTTTTTTTTTTTATGCAGTCCGTAATTGAAAGCTGGCTGTCTAGAATTTGGAATAAATTAGCAAGAACTTTTTCTTGTTCAGAAAAACGTTATCTGGAGGAATTAATCAAAGAAGTCTCATTTTGAAATTTTCCCATTATCGAAGCTAATTTTAGGGCTGTCATGCCACCTAAAGAGGATTGGATAATTTTTCAAATGATGGAGGAATTATTTAAAGGTGACTGAGGATATAGGCATGGCAACTAAAGGAGTTCATCCTCCAGCACACTTTCTAGTTTGCCCTCTGTCATACTTAGCTGAATGACCATTGTTATTTGAATGCTTATGATCTAAAAAGGCAGTTTTGCTAAGCATCGCTCAGTTATTTGTGTTTACACTGGGCAGGGTATGTGGCGTTTCTCTGGAAAGTCAGTCCTGCTTGCCATACTTATGGAAAGACTGTATGATGTGAAGATATTGAGCTATCTTTTTGTTTCTGAAAGATTTATTTTGGTATACCTAACCTTGTAAATCAATCCAACCAATCTCATTTTGTCAAAAGGCTACAAATGGGACACAATAGTCACCTAATAAGAACTGGAGATGGAATTTGGCAATTCTGATGCTTGATCCCTATATTCCCTCTCAGGAAGAGGGGACTCATAGAGTTGAGATAATGGTAATGAAACCAATGATAATTCTGTTTAGTAATCATCCCCTTGCAGAATTCCAAATTTTCATGATGTCAAACTTTCTGAAAGAAATTCTGAAAGAAATGAGAACCTTTATGTATTTGCTCTATATAGGGGCATTACATTCAGCTCTGGAAAACAATTTAGAATTAGATGGACAGGAGATAACGTGCTACTTATAGAGGGAGGTATGGAATCTCAAGAAAATGCTCGATCTGAAGGTCCTTGTTGGAGTAAATATTGAAATACCTGCCAAATGCAACATAAATCATGTAAAAGCATCAATTTTCAGCAAAAAGCTCAATTACTCTGAGGAGACCATAAGAAAAGAACTTGCTAGCCAGGTAATGACAAGTACAGCAAATTTTCAAGAGGATAGGTAATTTTTTGGTACCGACACCGCTGCTTATACTCAGATTTGGCAGAGAAGAGTTGCTTAATAAGATCATGGTAGTTTGGTATGTGATGTATGTTTGCTGTTACATGCCATCTCTGAAACACTTTTTCAAATTCCAGAAGGTTGGTCTCATCAGGAAAAATAAATCCCACGTGTTCTTAAGTTCAGCGTGTCAGATTTGGAGGAGAGCATCAAGCCCCCAACAAAAGATGTGACTTTTACAAAATGGAGTTCCTACCTACGATTACCTGTGATGAGAGTTAACCAAAATAGCATGCTGCACATCTTACCTGATGTATAGGACTATTCTTCACATTACATATCGGTTCTTGTTCTTTTGCGTTTTATGTCAACCATATCTCAGGTGTTTTAAATGCTTCTATAGTTGTTCCATGTATTTCTTATTTCTTTTTGCAGTACAATGAATAATCATTCTTGCTTCCTGGCTGGGATTCGTATATTTTTGTCTGATTTGATTTCAGTATGTTCTTTGGTATTCTTGAAGACTTAACAACATTGTATTATCATTGTTAAGAGGCTTCCAGGTTTAAAAGACTTTCTTTTACACCCTCTATCTGTTGCCATGCAAAGATTATCTTATATCTTTCTCTTCTTCTTTCTAAGCTATATCATTGCAGTTATTTCAGCCTTTCTACATAGTCCATAGCAGTTCTTTCGGCTTTTCTAGGAAGTCCATGTGTTCCATTCCATCAATTTTGCTTGTGAAGTGCTTGATCGCTGTTTCCTGCATCAGCAAGGTAGTGCCAGGAATTAGACGAAGAAAGACCTGTCCACTCATATACACACATATATATACATACACACACATCTCTGCATAATACATACCAACATATACATATATACATACACATACATACACCTATCCCTGGGGATAGGGGAGAAAGATTACTTCCCATGTATTCCCTGTGTGTTGTAAAAGGCAACTAAAAGGGGAAGGAGCGGGGAGCTGGAATTCCTCCCCTCCTGTTTTTACTTTTCCAAAAAAGGAACAGAGAAGGGGGCCAAGTGAGGATTTTCCCTCTAAGCCTCAGTCCTCTGTTCTTGACATGGAAAATGGTGAATATGTACGAAAAAAAATACATACACATGCATATACACATATACACACATTCATATTCATACTTGCTCGCCTCCATCCATTCCTGGTGCCACCCCATCCTACAGGAAATGGCATCACCACCCCCTGTGTCAGCGAGGTAGTGCCAGGAAACAGATGGAAAAAGGCCACCTTCACTCACACCCAGTCTTTATCTGTCATGTGTAATGCACCAAAACCACAGCTCCCTATCCACATCCAGGCCCCACAGGTATTTCCATGGTTTACCTCAGATGTTTCACATACCCTGGTTCAGTCCATTGGCAGCACATCGACCCCAGTATAACACATCAGTCAATTTCACTCTATTCCTTGCATACCTTTCACCCTCCTGCATGTTCAGGCCTCGACTGCTCAAAATCCCTTTCACTCCATGCTTCCACCTCCAGTTTGGTTTCCCATTTCTCCTTGTTCCCCCCACCTTTTGACACATACATACTTTTTGTCAACTTTTCCTCACTCATTTGTTTCATATGCCCAAACCATTTCAACACACCCTCTTCTGCTTTCTCAACCACACTCTTTTTATTACCACACATCTCGTTTACCCTTACATTACTTACTTGATCAAACTATCTCACACCACATATTTTCCTTAAATATTTCACTTCCAACACATCCAACCTCCTCCATACATCTCTATCAATAGTCCATGCCTCGCAACCCTATGATATTGATGGAACTACTATTCCTTCAAACATACCCATTTTTGCTTTCCAAGATAATGTTCTCTCCTTCCACACATTCCTCATCACTCCCAGAACCCCACCCCTCCTCCACACTATGACTTACTTCTGTTTCCATGGTTTCATTTGCTGCCAAGTCCACTCCCAGATATCTAAAGCACTTCACTTCCTCCAATTTTTCTCCATTCAAACTCACTCCCCAACTAATTTGTTCCTCAACCCTGCTGAACCTAATAACCTTGCTCTTATTCACATTTACTCTCAGCTTTCTACTCTCACACACTTTTCCAAACTCAGTGACCAACTTCTGCAGTTTCTCACTTGAATCAGCCACCAGTGCTGTATCATCAGCAAACAACAACTGGCTCACTTCCCAGGCCCTCTCATCCCCTACTGACTGCATACTCGCACCTCTCTCCAAATCTCTTGCATTTACCTCCCTCACCACCCCATCCATAAACAAATTAAACAACCATGGGGACATCCTCCTTGAAAACACTCTCTATTCTTATATTTGACCCAGCCTTAGCGATGGTTGTGAATAACACCAATATATGTAGAAATACTACACTTTGCTCATTCAGTTAGTTACTGCTATGAATGATTTTTTCATTCTCAACATGTTTGGAAATATTTCTTCATCTGTTTCCTGGCACAACCTCGCAAATGCGGGAAACAGCGATCAAATATAATTCATATAAAATAGAATATATACTATTTGTTATACAAAAATCCTCTATCACTGTGGAATTACATCCATGAGAATAAGGCACATTTTTTTATGAGAGCTATTCCATTGTGGCATAGATGGTGGGGACCTGGGTGGTGAGGTTCTGTACTCTCATCCCTCCTCCTCATTTCTGTAGAGATCCATCCAGTTCATCTAGTTATTCACGTCTCAACAAGTATTCTTCTTCACATTCCTCATCAACCAATAACAATTTGATGACAGGTGTTCCTTGTCATCATTAAGGTCAACCAACAACCTTAGTAATTTCTGTGGGATCAGTGCACACATGACCTGAGAGGTTGAGGGATGAGCATTTACCGTGGATTGATGTTAAGGTTAATGAGTAGCTCCTATTGGGCATAGGAAGAAACCTATGTTGGCTACTAATGATACATTAAACTAATTGATGAGATGAAACATCTTGCTGTATTGGCTGCTGTTCTGTAAGAATACATCATATGGACAGATTTGTTAAAGGTATTTTAGATAATTCTAAGGGAACTGTTACTGATAGTGAGCAATGGAAGTGTTTTGTATATGAGGATAGAGAAGTAAGTGGAAACTAATTTATAAACTGATAATTCAGTTTGGTGTATGAAATTAATAATCATGCAGAGCTTTAGTAATTTACAGAACTTCGTTCCTTATACAGCACTAACCAACCATAAGTTCACATGTATAATGAGATGTGTGGTTGGGTGCTTTTGGTCTACCCCTTGTAAGGAGATGATTGATAGATTCATAGTGGTTGCAGCTTAAGAGAGTTCATTTCCTAATTTGATAGATAAATCAGCATTCAAAATTATTTGGGGATTTTTTTGAAATTTTGTAAAGATGCTGTGTTAAAAGTACTAAATTGCTGTGAAAAAATGCAGGAGGGTCACAGCAAATTTAAGTCAACAAAAGCTTTACTCTGTTCATTATTATACATTTAGTGTTAGAGTAGTCACTTATTTTTGGAATATAAGAAATGCTCCATTTTATTTTTTTCAGGAATTGTTTTGCTTTAGAATTTTAGTCTTAAAACATTTTTTTTTGTAGATGGATAACTTAAAAGGTGATATTATGTACTTAACAGGGAAGATGACATGTCACCCAGGTGTGATGCATGGTGGTGGCTGGGTGGTACCCTTGGCTTATCTCATCAACAACAATCTCATTCGCCAGTATGACTGTAACTCGGTCAGAGCAGCATCAGAATACTTTGAAAAGTCATGTGTCCCTGGTGCACTCAACAGCTATTACCGTCATGACATGACTCGACTCAATCTTTGCCACCTTTGTCATGGCACTGGCAGCGGCTATTGTGCAAGAGATCACAGCGAACCCTATTTTGGGTTCACTGGTAGGTGATATTAGTGTATGTCTCTATGTTTATATCTCTAAGGCCTGTTCCAATTGGAACTCCCTCAGAGGGGTGGCCACAGCAACAGAGTCTCCATAGCTAAAGAACTCCAGTGCCACTTCTTAGCCTTTAGTGCCTTACCCTTAACAGGCCACTGGCAGAGGGCAAGTCTAGTACATTTTTTGCAGAGGCTCTTACCTAATGTTCCTAATGACTACTTCTATCTAATGCTCCTACCAATTACTTCTACCTGATGTTTCTACCTAATGCTCCTGGCTAAATGTTCCTATTTACTTCTTCTATCTACTGCTCCTACCATTTTGCCAAAAGACAGGGCTAGCATGTAGTTATGAAAAATGAGCAGCATGGGTTAAGTGTTAAGTGCATGTGGACAGAATGCCAGTAGTCCTCATGTTAGTGAGGCAGAAAGAAAAGACAACTACCTGGGTCAGAGGAGTGCAACTTGACAACCACTAAAGTGCTGGCTCACTGAGCAGATGTCACTAACCCTCCTGATACCCAGGCGGGTATTACTGGTAATGTACCTTCTCTCTTCAAGGATGATTAACTACCTTTGTGTTGGCTTCTTTTTTTTCATTCTCCATATCAGTTGTGTTGCTATAGTCATGTCTTCTTTTGCTGACTTTTGTGGTAAACCCTTTGTATGTATAGAATAGTTTGTTTAATTAGTTTATGCCTTTTGATTTTCACTCCAAGTGAATATATCGCATTTTTCATGTTATCTAAGATGGCATGGGAAATTCAGTGCCCTAATGAAGGCCATCTCATTAAAGTTATATATGATAATCCCTCCAAGGCTCAGTCATCTGTTCTTGATGCTACCCCGCTAACATGAGAAATAGGAGGAAGATTGTTAGGTTCAGCAGGGCTGAGGGACATGTTAGTTGTAATGTGAGTTTGAATGGAGAAAAATTGGAGGAAGTGAAGTGTTTTGGATGTCTGGGTGTGGTCTTGGCAGCGAATGGAACCATGGAAGTGGAGGTGAGTCAGGAAACAAAGAAAGAAAGGCCACAACCGATCACACACAGTCTCTAGCTGTTATGTGTAATACACCAAAACAACAGCTCCCAATCCACATCCAGGCCACACATACCTTTCCATGGTTTACCTTAGACATTTCACATGCCCTGGTTCAGTCCATTGATAGCACGTCAACCCCAGTATACAACATTGTTCCAGTTCACTCTATTCCGTGCATGCCTTTCACCCTCTTGCATGTTCAGGTCCCGATCGCTCAAACTCTTCTTCACTCCATCCTTCCACCTCCAGTTTGGTTTCCTGCTTTTCCTTGTTCCCTCCACCTCTGACACATATATTTTCTTTGTAAACCTTTCTTCACTCATTCTCTCCATATGTCCAAACCATTTCAACACCCAATTCTGCTCTCTCTACCACACTCTTTTTATTACTACACATCTCACTTACCCTTTCATTATTTACTCGATCAGACCACCTTACACCACATGCTGTCCTTAAACATTTCATTTCCATCACATCCACCCTCCTCTGTACAACCCTATCTATAGCCCATGCCTCACACCCATATAATATTGTTGGAACTACTATTCCCTCAGAATACCCATTTTTCCTCTCCAAGATAATGTTCTCTCTTTCCACACATTCTTCATTGCTCACAAAACCTTTACCCTCTCCCCCACCCTATGACTCACTTCTGCTTCCATGGTTCCATTCGCTGCCAAGTCCACTCCCAGATATCTAAAACACTTCACTTCCTCCAATTTTTCTCCATTCAAACTTAGATCCCAACTAACCTGTTCCTTAAACCTGTTGAACCTAATAACCTTACTTGTATTCACATTTACTATCAACTTTCTCCATTCACACACTTTTCTGCAGTATCTCAATCGAATCAGCCACGAAATGCTGTATCATTGGCAAACAACAATTGACTCACTTCCCAGGCCCTCTCATCCTCAACAGACTGCATACTTGCCACCTCTCTCCAAAGCACTTGCTTTTACCTCCCTAACCACCCCATCCATAAACAAATTAAAGAACCATGGAGACGTCACACACCCATTGCCACAGAGCGACCTTCACTGGAGAGAGATAATTGATTTGCTTTTCTACCTTTTGGAAGTATGAACAGGAAAGAGGTTAAATCTTCCCCTGACATTTTATGGCAATTACTTCCAGGTGCTTTTAGATGTCTCGTAGAAGGAGGTGGAGATATAGCATTCTTGAAGCATACAACAGTATGGGAAAATGTCGATGGAAAGCGAAAGGAATGGTGGGCCCGCAACCAGCTTACATCTGATTACCAACTTGTGTGTCGAGATGGTAGGTATGATTTCATGTTTATGATGAAGTCCAGATATGTTTAGATTTTGCTTTAATGATATTAAAATGATCATCTAGAATTCAGTAGTATTTTCATTGTTGCTGCAGGGACTTGTACACTTAATGGTGTAGAATTTGTCATTACCTAAGTGGGAAAGCTCTTGTATGCACCACATTAGTTGCATGCAGGAAAACTCATTCATAATTTGTTTTATTTCTTTATATATAGTTACTCCAGAACCTCTTTCTGAAGGGTTCTGGTATTATGTAGAGCCCTTTTCCATGGGCTCCTGCAACTCTAAGACTGTGCTACACTCCGTAGCAAGGATGGATGAACTCCTTTGGATTGAGATTTTTTTTTTTAAGAAACTGTACTCTCTCATCAACTAACAATGATACAGCATTGCCAAAGGTAGCATTTCACTCACTGTGTAACCTTGAGTAGGTGTAGTCTGGTAACTCAAGTTATTCATGATGAGCTTGATAAATAGTTCTAATTACTGCCTTACTATGAAATGAAATATCCAGTACAGACCCAAGTTACCAATAAGGAAATGAAGAGATCCTTTAAAGACTTTTTTTCTCAACAAGCTTGAATATCCTTTTAGAAGATGAGAAGGAAGAAGAGAAAACCAGGTTGTTTGCTGAAATTACCTATTTGTACTGAAAGGGGAGGGAGTTTTACACTCATAGGGCCCTAACTGTTGAACATTCTCTACTGTCATACAACTTTTTAAGATATGAATGCTCCCTGCATTTACTATGTTTTCATTCATTTTATACCATTCATCCACCACTCATACAATTAAAGTACTTCTTCATTTCTTTCTTAACAAGTTTCTGATATGATTTCCAGTCATATCCTCTGGTTTTTCTATCTGTACATCTCTCAAAAAGATATTCATTTCTCACCCTTCCAAGAAGGGCAAATTTAAAGCCTCTAGCTATTCCCTGTAATTAAGCGCTCTTAACTCTGTTACCATCTTTGTTGCTCTTCTCTGGACCTTCTGTAATTAGTATACTTAAATGATATTGTCACTTTATGAAGGATGATGTATATGGAGAATCTCATGTAGACATTTGAATCATCCCTCATCTTACTGCATACTTACAACATTTTTTACATATGCTTCCTCTGTCTGTTTTTACCAGGTACTCGGGCATCTGTGGCCGACTATGAGGACTGTAATCTAGGCAAAGTTCGATCCAATGCTGTGGTGACACGTGGAGGATCTCTCTACAACTTGACTGAGGTGGAAGCTTACACGAACCTCCTCCTGTATGCCCAGCAGCACTTTGGTCGAGACTCTGAAGATGAGTGGAAGTAAGTATAACATATGGGTAACCCCACCTTATGCTAGGTTATGTAAAGATGTATGATTTTTATTTTCATTATTTAATAATGCTTGAAGGACACATCCCCAGACAGCCGTTATTTGTTGGCCATGAAGTAATGCATGTTAGAACTAAACAAAACTATTATTTTTTTCATTATTCAATCCATTCATGGTCAGCTTGTGAAACATTTGTCAGCTGGTCAGCAGAAATATCTTTTTATGAGATAGGACAACACTGAGTGCCTCAAATTTAAGTGAATAAAGATATGATGTATTTTTGAAAGCTTTTATTAGTAACAGAGGAATTTTATATTGTGATGGTAAAAACCATTTTGTTAACTAACAGAACTTTTTATGGTATGGATATGTTCAGCTATATTCAGTATATGCTTAATAAGAGGAACTTTCAGAAGGGTAGCCACAGGCCTGCTTAATCATGGTTTGTGGCTTGTCTTTTTCATATAAGAATTATATGCTTCTCAGCCTGTTTCATAAATTGAAGACCTCTTCAGGCCAAACGAATCATGAGATCAGGCATCAGATGTACCACCATCTTAACTTGGCGTTGCAAGACCTGAGGATGAACTCACTTTGTTAATTCAGAGGCATTCATGCCATAAACTGCAGTTTTCTTTATCTGGAGTTATTGGCTTGTATGAGCAGTTTACAGTGTGAACTATACTGTGAATGATAAGATAGATAGGTAGGCATTTAGGCCATCTATTGGAATATTATCTTAAACTCTGTTCCAATTTACTTTGGATAGATCAGTTATGTATAGCCTCTCAGTCACTCAAGTACATTTTCAATTCTGTACGTTGGCATGATCAAAGGCTTTCACATTACTTCCTGTATAGGATCTCAATTGTTTACTCTGCACTTTGTACATCATCAAGCTAGACCAATATTTCCATTCACACCACCCCTCTTCATGAAGTATCCACCTGAAATACCTCTAACCCTTAAGATTTTATAGATTTCCTCCTTTATAATAAATAATATAGCATGGGCTAAATATACTGTTACTGTAACCATCTTGGATGAATGCTTTAATTTGGCAGATGCTCAGAAAGGTATATAGGGAAAGAAACTTTCAAATGGATCCATGAGAGAAATGAAGAGATTGAATAGAGTTCCTCAGGTGTTCAGAGACCTGAGGTTTAAAGATGGAAAGGTTACAGAAAGAGGGAAATATTCAAGGAGGAAGAGAATTCTTCAGCTCCAGTGTTCAAGGAAAGAAGTAGATATTGTAACGGTCTTGTTAATTGTCACCACACAGAAATTTTGGGATGCATCAGCTAGTCACATGCATTGGGTCCAAGCCTTATTGGCTGGGATACCCACAGTTAGTTCATGAGAGCAGTGGCTGAAATGATATTTCTAGGGCAAAGGAACTGCAGTAACATCATGATGGATAGAAAGGGATGACTAAAGAGAGGTGATAACAGGAGATTTGAGAAGGCAGAAGGCTTGTGATTCTACTCTGGATGAGTGAGAGGTGGAGTAAGAACCATCCCAGAAATGCAAGAAATATTCCATATCATTGATGGAATATTAGGGAGTTTGCTCCATTAATGGCTAATGTGTTGGACCGATTAGAAAAGAAGCTATGCATTAGAAAGCAGAGAGAAGCAGAAAAGTCAGAGGAAGTTTAGGAAGTAAAAACTTGCTCCACCATGTCACATGCTTTGGAGATGTTAAGTGCCATGGCAAAAGACTCATCAAAATCCATGAGAGAGGAAAACCAGAGATGAGTCTCAAAGGAGAGATTAGTAGTTGACATTGCATCACAAAAACCTAATTAGTGATTTACAGGCAAGAAATGAAAGTCTATGAGTTTATGAAAGTGAGTTGAGGAGAGTTTGAAAGACTTTAGAAATATCAGGAGGTTAATATAAAAGTTACACAAGGATATCAATGAGCTCTCTTAGAGTGCCAGATTTGGCATATTGAGGAGTGTTAGAGGATGGACATTCCGAGTTGGAAGCGACAGAAATAAGATTGTGGTTGAGGGACCCAAAGGGGGGTGAAATAGTGCATGATTATTGGAAGGGCTCAGAAGCAAAAGAGGTCAAGTATGTTGGAAGAGTGGTTGTGATAGAAACTCATTTTGGGTATTTGATTATTTGTTCCAGATTGTTAGGTAGGGAGAAGAGAAAAGCTTGAATTCCTGTGGGATCAACTGAGTACAGCCAAACCAATGTTTGTGGCATACATTGAAATCCCCTGCATGGAGGATTTTAATATATGGATGAGAAGAAAGCATTGCTTTGTTATGAGGTCAAGTAGTTAAAGAGCTGTACATAGTTAGAGGAATTAGGGAGGAAATGCATGAAGTATAAAGGCAGTGTTAAGGATGGTAAAGAAATTTTGCACTAGAAGGCTTCAAAATCCATGGGGTGAACAATAGGTATTTTTGTGCTTAAGTAACACAGACACTTCTCTTGGGGTGGAAGTGATAGTAAAAATTATAGTATTACAGTTAGAAGTTTGATAGTGGGCAATAGAGGTAGCCTTAATTTGTTGGGTTTCAGAGATATCATGTCAGGAGGCAGATAGTATTCATCAGAGTGGAGGTTGGATTTGAAGTAGTACATGTTGTAGAAATGGATTAAAATAGAACTAGGTCTAGAAGTAGTGTCAACAGTGGTGAGGGGGCCCAGAAGCACTTAGCTTTCCTTGACCATTAGTGCTGTTTCGAAGTGGTGCTTGAGATTCATTATTACATAATTATGATCTACTTTCATGAATGTTTATATGAAGTTAAGAAAACTTAGAGTTAAGAAGGAGGTGTTTTGTGAGATAAAGTAATATAGTGTCTTTGTTGAGCGAATGCCAGTATCCCACATGTAGGTAAGGCAATAAAAAGAGCCATCTAGGCTCTTTCATATCTTGCCTCTTCTTGAACCATGAGCCATACTTCACCAATCTTTTAAATGTTTTATCCCCTGCTTTGCCATAAAAAGAAGAAGAAATATATTTCTAACAAATATGTAACAGATATGATACGGGTTAATGAATTGTGAAAGTGAGTGAGCTTGGAAAAGAGGCATGTTTGCACAGGTGCTAAGGTGGATCAAGTGAAGGGTGGCATATGGTGAGTGTAAATGAAACAAAAGGAGTGGAAAAGGAGTGGAAGGCATATAGAGAAGCAGTGCTTACATGTTGGATGAAGATTGTGGCATGCAGAAGAAGGAATATGGACACATGAGAAAGGGTAGTTAGTGGTGGAATGAGGGAGTTAAATTGCCAATGAAACAGAGAAGGAAGATCTATGAATGGTATCCCGGAGGGAGGGAGTTTGAATGATTGTGTGGAGTACAAGAGAAGGCAGAAGGGGGTCAGGAGAAAGATTGAGGGCTGTAAAAGTGGGAAAGTCAGAGATGGGTTGAGAGGGTATTGATAAATTTCAGAGAGAATAAGAAAATGGGAGTTGAATATTGAGAACAAGTGAATAAATAGGGGAGATAATGGGGCGGTGGTTGTGGTGTGTTTGGGACGAGGTGGCATGTGGAGTGAGAGCATTCTGGCAAATACTATGATAGAAATAGAACTGGTGAAGATGAAGAGTGGATGAGATTGCAGATGAGTTTCTTAAGTAAGTGGGGGAGACAGTGCTGTTGATTTGTCAGTCAGCTGTTTGATGTTTTTATGGCCCATGGTGCAAGGTCTCACAGAGTACATGAACAGAGGAACCCCATTCTAATGTTAGAAGCCAAATTTTGTTAAATCCTGAACTTTCTCCCAGGGGCACAAGGAATTTACCAAATGATATGTGCACTGTAAAATTTCCATTGTCCAGTGATGATGTCTCTAGCTCATCCCCCTTCCCAAGGCAGGAGGTGTTCAGGGAGTAGCAAAGACTATCATGAGTCAAAGAAAATAGTTCTAGGGATGTTTCTGAAGTCACCTGAATCACACTGTGGTCAGGAATGGGGCATGCATGAGATGTAAGCTACTCTTCTTGTGCTCTTGATGTTCTGTCATTTTCTGCTTCTTAACAATGCACTGATGTTTCCTGAACCTTTTAGGACATGCTGCACTGATAGCACTCTTATCTACTATGATTTAATGAAAAAACACAGGCCTGTGTACCACAAAAACAGCAATTCTGTGAAAACTTAGTTATTGAGTTTGTTTATATGTTGACCAAGTGCTCCCATATCTCAGACTGGTAGGTTGTTACCAAGCTAAGTAGTGGTTTATTTAGAAGTTTCTGCTCAAATTATCTTTGTTGGTGTAAATGTAAAAAGATAGCATTGCACCACTGAACTATTGTAAATCAGGGTAAAAGTACATTATGTTTATAGAGAGAACGTTGTGTAGTAATGATATAAATGAAAAAGTGCACCAAGATGATGCACAGTTGGCTGTCATATGTTCTCTTGACACTCGGTCTGATGGGTCCTCACCCTACTGTACCAAATTTTTTGTTAGATCACAAACTTAATCTGATGAGTCCAGAGGGTCTATTAGTAGCTGAATTCCAATACTCTAAAGTACATTAGAATTGGGTTTCACCTTATTTTGCCCTTTTGTAAAGGTGAGAGAAACAAAAGTGAAAGTTAGAATTATGAAGATTTAAGCCTGTTGAGCATGACTGTCAAGTTGTTTAGGAGAGTGGTGATTGAGAAGGTGGTGGCATTCACAGAACATCCAATTAGGGAGGAGAATTGTGGGTGCTTGGGAGGTAGAGGTTGTGTTGAGCAGTTGTTTGCTCTGAAGGATTTATGTGAAAATACTTGGAGAAGGAAAGTGAATTGTATATGGCATTTTTAGGTATGGAGAAAGCATATGAAAGGATAGACAGAGAGGCATTGTGGAAGTTGCTACAAATATATGGAGTAAATAGAAAGTTACTAATATAGTTTGGAGTTTTTATTGGGAAAGCAAGGCACATATATAATGAAGAAAGTAGGTGGTGAAAGTGAGTAAGCCTTAAGGATGTGTGATGTCCCTGTGGATGTTTAGTGTTTTTGGATGGATGATGAGGGAGGTTAATGAGGTGGGTGGCTCTACAGTATGCTGGAGGTACGTGTGTACATGTTAGATGAATCATTTAATGTTTGCAAGTTAACCAGAAGCTGATGACAATTTGGGAGATTGTATGAATGGAAAAAAGTCGATAGTTAATATGAATAAAACTAAGGTAATGAGGTGCAGTAGGTTAGTGGTATAAAACTAAGGTAATGAGGGGCATTAGGTTAGTGGTACAGGGTCATTTAAATGTAAGACTGAATAGGGAGGACCTGGAGGAAGGAAAGTGCTCTAGGTGCCTGGGAATAGACATGGCAGTGGATTGAGCCATGGGAGTTGAATGGAAGAGGGGCCTAATGTCCTGGAAGCATTGAGTATCATATGGAAAGAGAGGTCAGTATCTGTTATAGCAAGGGTAGATATGTTTGAAGGTATAATATTCCTGAAAGTGTTGTGTGAGTATGAGTGTTGGGCTTGAATGCTAAAGAAAGAAAGAAAGAAAGAAAGAAAGAAAGATAGAGGGTGATTGTTGTAGAAATGAAATGCTTCAGGGCAGTATGTGGTGTGGGGAGCATTGATCATGTAAGGGGAGGCAGTGTAAGAGAGGTTGTGAGAGTATATGTAGTCTGATTGAAAGGGCCAACTAGTGTGTGCTGAAATGGCTTGGACATATTGAGAGAATGAGCATAGAAAGGCTGGCTAAGAGGATCTATGTATCAGAAATGGAGGGAGCAAGGGTTGCTACTTAGGAGTATATGGGAAGGATATAACAGGAAACCTGATGGCCCATGTCTGGGGTTATTTGCTTGAGGACAGTAGTAATATCCAGAGTTTATAGTCCATTAGAGAGAGTCTTTGGTCACCTATAGCAAGGTAGATTAGGAATGCATAAGGTACTTACCCATTCACTACTTTCTCTAGCACAAGAACCAGTGGGAAAATAGCCAAGAACGAGCACCATGTAGTATGCTCAGGGTAAATTTCATATAAAATGGGAATCGTGATCTAGTCTGTTGCAGAAGTGGGATCCCCAAGGGAGGAGGCTCAGATCTGATTAAAAAGAGAATGGAGGATTGAAACTGTTAGCATGAAATTTGAATCTATGTTTTTTTTTTCACAACAGGCTTTTTTATTGATTATTGATATAACTGATCTACACAATTTGTTTAGCTGTAACTTATAGGTAGTTGTTGGTGGATGGTCAACAGCCAGGGAGGTATATTACTTGTACTAACCTCCTGGGTATCAAGAGGTTTAATGATATCACGCACTTCACTGGATGTCAAGTTGCACTCTTACCCAGGTAGCTGTCTTTTCTTTCTACCTCACCCACACGTAGACTACTGGCATTCTGTCCACAAACATACAATCTGTTGACAACACTTAACTCATGCAGTTCATTCTTCATAACTCTAGATTTTCTTGTGATCTGTGCTGTCCTGTATAAATACAAGATAAGTAAAATGATTTTTGTAGAATTATCTTCAAACTCTTTTCAGTGATAGTCCATATGTTCCAGTAAAAAAAAAAAAAAAAAAAAAGCAAGGAAATTTTCTTATTGTTTGGTTGATTCATTTTTGATACTCTTATCTGTGCTTTTGGGAAAAAACTTGTCACTTGAGATTTTGAGAAGCTAAAGTAGATTATTTTTTCTATGTGGCATAAGATAAGCTTATGAAATGAGGATAAAGTGTGATAGTTCTCCTATGATTTGTTGTTCATTTTAGAAATTAACATCATGAATGCAATTCTGACTTATATTGTCTGTCTTTGTCATGTAATTGTTTTCCTGAACTCCAAGCAGTGTGTAGACGTTAGAATCTTCTGTGTCCTTAATTTTTTCTTTTAGTAAATATTTATTTTCCATTGCAGCTTCAAGATGTTTCATTCAGCAGAGCCATATGCAGACCTTATATTCCAGGTTTGACTTGATTTGCACATTAGTTGAAATTATATCTTTAGAGCTTGTTTCTCATATGATATGCTTTAGTTTGTGCTGATTATTTCAGATTTATATGTAAACATAAGATTTGTAGCTTTTTTGGTTTATTGTATGTTATGCATCATGTTGTCATGCACATTTTTTACTCTCTCTTCAGGATGCCACTCAGCAGCTTGTGCCCTTACAACCAGAACAACACCACTATCACCCATATCTTGGTAGGTCTTCTTTAGTTTTTTGTTTACCATTTGTAGAATAGAGATCTTGCATTCAAGAAAATTTGTTTTTTGTGCCGAGTTAGTTGGATGTTAATTAATATGGTCAGGGAGAATACTGAAAAGGGGGTGTATTGTGGAAGCTCTGAGGTTGGGAAAAAAAGTGTACAGCTACTAAACAGCACCATAACCAATGGTCAGCCCCAAAGTACAAACAAAAAATTTATCCTTGCCTCACACTTAAGCAACATATAATCATAACTTTTCCCTCCCCAACAAACATGACACTAACAGAACACAAACACATTGAAACGATCCAACAGGCTCAGTACAACTGGCCTCCCAGCTCATTCTTACCAGTACACTGTTGCAATCATAGCTACATAGCTGATTTGCAGTGTTGGGCTATTTTTCAATATTTAAAAGAATTATATATTGTGACTATATGTACACCGAGAAAAAAGTGAATATATTTGCACCAAGAAAAAGTAATTAAAGTTGTACATGTGTAATGAATATGTAAAAGAGAAATAAAGTGTAAGAATTGTATATCACATGATAGCCCCATGATGATAATGTGAAATGTCATACATAAGTACACCCTCACACTTCTGCTGGCACCAGAAAGATCATGATATTAATCAATTTGTAATGCTGATTTGATCTTATACTATTTTGTTTCACTTGCAGTCATTCATAAAAGTGAATGCTGTGACATAGTATATACCAAGTAGTAAACAGAATAACAATTTCAGTATTTATGAAGCAATTTTGTTAAGATACTTTCTGCCGTCAGTGCATTAATATTTACTATAATTATCAATGTTACTCTTTTTGTCTTATATTTTTTAATTTGCTTGCATTGTTCATAAATGATTGCTATAAAGTAAATGCTATAATAGTCTCACTATCATGAGGTTTTTGTGGAGGTGCATGCTACGTAGCTGTCATTGTGCAAATATTTATGATAATCAGTTTGTGATACTGTTTTTGGTTGTATAGTTCCTGTTTTTTTGGGAGCGGGGGGCTTGAAATGGGCTTGAAATCCTCCCCTCCTGTTTTTCACTTTTCTAAAAGAGGGAACAGGGAAGGGGCCAAGTGAGGATTTTTTCTCACTAAGGCTCAGTCATCTGTTCTTGGTGCTACCTCGCAATTGCGGGAAATGGCGAATATGTATGATAATGACGATAATAGTTCCAGTTTTTATATGCATTTGTTCAAAATACTCTTGCACTGTAATGCTTATTTGCCAGATAGTAAATATTAGAACAACTTTGCTTATATGGAGCGAATTTGTTGAGACATATTACTTTAAGTGCAAATTTTTTCATGATACCTAAGATGGCATGGGTAACTGAATGCCTTAATCATGGCCATCTCATATATGCTATAATATATATACTTCCCATGTATTCCCTGCATGTCGTAGAAGGCGACTAAAAGGGGTGGGAGCGGGGGGCTGGAAACCCTCCCCTTCTTGTATTTTCAATTTCTAAAAAGGGAAACAGAAGAAGGAGCCAGGCA
>JAYMFT010387084.1:0-20013 GCA_038088735.1 Panulirus argus | reverse complement strand
CGGGGGGATGGGTTTTTCTTCGTCTGTTTCCTGGCGCTACCTCGCTGACGCGGGAAACAGCGATTAAGTATAATAAAATAAATATATATATATATATATATATCAGGGGGCATAACCTGCCAGCTCAACAGAGAGGCAGAGGCCCAAGGTGGGAGCTATCTGCGTTACCGTTTGGTAATGGGAAAACTTTTCTAGGCAAAAATCAAATTGCCTTGAGGCCTGAGGCGATTCCAAGACAACATGTGGGCCAATGGTCACACAACTATAATGCATACTCGTACCTGAGTTCATATAAGAACATTAAAAAGCAAACACCATAAACAGAACACGGGAAACCATGAAAGTGTAAAATGCACAGCAGAATGGCATAGGATCGTATTAGAGACGCAATAGAAAATCTCTTAAAGTTAGTTATTCTCTCCCTCCGGCGTCTTGCTAAACGAAAATATAAAGATTTCATCTACTGGAAGGATCTTCTGACACTAAGATATCAAAAACATGTAAAAGAATAAGCTTTCTCTGTATCTGAACATTTTTTCACTCTATCTTTTACATGTAAAGTCTCTACATAGAGGGAATCATCAGAGCAATGGTATTGCTGTGAAAAAAAAAGAAATCATTTATAAACCCAAAAACTTAAAGTCTGTGAAGTCAGCTGCTGCAGTACAAACATTTTGTTACCGTGGCAAACACTGAGCTGGGGTGATAATTAATGACTATGTTCATGGTCGTATAACACTACCCCATGAGCTGACGTGTATGTGGATTTATTTTAACTGGTATCAGAGATGTGATGGCTATCGTGAGACGTGTCTGTTGCCATGTGGTCGAAGCTGATGCCCGTGTGGTGGCTCATCCCTCCACCACACGGGAGGCCACAGCCTTCCACCTGACACCAATATAGTACAAGGGAAGCGCAAGGAAGGTTGCGCGGTGAGTGGCAGTAATGGCTTTACTCACGCTGCTTAGTGTGACAGTACCAGCTGCTGCCTCCCTCCCTCCCTCCCTCCTACCTAACCAAACCTGAGTCTCCTATCAATGTCATTACCTGTTGAGCAACTTTCCTCATTTACTGATTCTCTCATCTGGGTAAGTAATGTAACGCCTCTATTTACAATCTAATAATGATAATAATATTAATGATAATAATAATAATGGTGATAAAAATAATAATAAAAATAATAATAATAATAATAATAATAATAATAATAATAATAATAATAATAATAATAATGTTAATAAACGGTCTATTGAACCACTTGCACTCTCAACATTATGATTTTCAGTCTGCTTGCTTCTGGCGTCACATCTAATCAGACATTGCCGGTATTCTACCGTTAGTACTACGATGAAAGGGAGGAAAGCGAAAATCTTTCTACGCACATGTGAAGTATAGCAGAACAAATAAAGTGCCTTTATAATCACATATGTATTCAAGTGATTTAAGAAATATTTCAAATACAGTACGTAAAAAACATTTCTAACCTTATCAGTCTTAACTTTCCACGTTCAAGGTGGAAAGGCAAAGAGCGGGAAGTATGTTGGGTGTGAGCTTATCAACCAATACTGCTACATTGTCTCTCAGTTACAGGACATGCCTACGACAGCGCCAAAGTTATTAAATATATTATCATAAGTTTTGCAGTTGTTTGTCAAGACAGCGCGATAACCACATTATTTCATTTAACTGGTAATGTGCCACGTAACACTAGGCACATAATTGCAACACACCAGTGTGTTGCGACATAGCAGTTGCGAGACACCACATTTGAGGGAGTAGAGGTGTATATGGTAGGGAAGGTCTTGTAACTGACAGTGTGTTATGATATTTGGGTTGGCACTGTTCATATAGCGGTCTCTTCTAGGTTCACAATCAGTAGTTCCCTCTGTCACCTTCTGGTCAAACCTGTAGACAGGTGCTTGGTCCTGGAGCAGCCCAAGCTTCACGGGTCGCAAGTTTACAGGAGGATGCTGACCTCTGTGTTACAGGGAATACTGATGCTTATTCCTGACGGAGATGATTATTGGGTGATGAGGATAATGATGCACCTGACAAGCCGGGAAGGGTGGCCTCCACGTTGGGGTTGGTTCCATTTCCTACCAGAGGAAGCTGACCCATCACTTCCTGGTTGATGGGTATCTTCCTTGGATAAGTCAGGAACCATAAAACGGTGAGGAGAACTTGGCTGACCATCTTCCAGCAATGGCGCCATTCCATATCCCATACATTGACGAGGATAACGAGTCATCATAATCCTGAACACGTTACACTAGGGAAAGGCTGACTCACTCGCTGGCTGAAGCTGTTGATTATATTGACATATGAAATGAGGCATTGTACTACAATATCCTATTACGTAAAGAACAAACAAGCTTTCAAAAGACTTTCATATCTCTTGGAAAGAGAAACACTGATGTGTTGAGTTTCTTCTTTCTTCATTCTCGTGCAACAATCAAGGCAAGCTCCAATCCTTCATTTATGGAAGAATTAAGCTGAAGCTTAGCCTAAGCAGGTATGCACAATGAAAGACATAAGTCGTGTCGCGGTTGTGCCCGAGGATTAAATGTAACTCGTGAAACATTATTAAAATCCTACCACAGTTACATACCAAACCGAGGGGGGTTTGGTATGAGGAGGAATCCGAACCCTATTCGGTCAAGCGACGTCCGCCTGGTCACTTCAGCTTACTCCTGTGCACGGATCACCAGGCAGACCCACGATATACCCTAGTATGGAAAGAGCAAGCACCATTCATCCAACTGCCAGGGTCATGAGAGGAGGTACGATCTCCCTTCACTTGGAGGGAGAGAATCCTCAACACACAGCACAAATATCCCATGTGAGTAGAAGAACGGCAATATGGCGGATTCAGAGATTTCGGGAGGAAGGCATATACGGAGAACCGTCATCGAGTTACACCATCATAAGGCCCGGAAATACCTCAGTTCTGGGTTGAAATCTAAAACATAAAAGGCAATGATAAAGAAAAAATATAGACGATATCTCGGGCCACTCCCAGCTACTTAAATAACAGTACTACATGTATCTAGTATTAGTACAGGCCTTCATTTTACCACTTCTATCTCCCCCGGATACCTCGGGCAAACGTGCACCTACAGCGTGATCTGAGTTTTAAGGGTTCTGTTGTATGGTGCGCCAGGCACAGAAAGGACAAAGACCGTCTCAAGAAGTCTTGCTTCTGCCAACTGCCCAGATGAAATAGGACCCTAGCTCCCCAGGCCTGGTGGCATTGGCAAGTGGCCTGACGGTGCAACATCTTATGCCTGGAAGACTGGGAGGCAGCTGGTGTGGGACTAAGCATGTGGGTACTTCCACCTTGGCAAACACTTTGCGGAGAGGAGCTTAGAGAACACAAAATATGGGACCCTAAAACCATAATATGCTTTCGTTCCAATTGCTGCACAGTCACAAGGATCTTGGAAGCCAGATGCGTTTCGGTACCTTAACCCTGGCTGCTGGCTTATCGGTTTAACCAAGTGAGGGAAGGGAAGCCAGCTTTCTTCTTCATCGCCTCATCATAGCTGTTCAGCGAGGGACTGTCAGCTGCATGATCAGTTCATGTTGTCTTTCGGAGTAACTTAGCAACCCTTCATTTAAATCTAAAATTTCATGACTTTCTTCGTGACTATTATTTTCTAGTAGTGAGTCTTAAAAACTGTGTGGAAAGAGAAATCGTTATGATATATCGATGACAGGCTAAGGATTTTATGACAGACTAAAATAAGTTTACGACAAGCTGAGTTAAGCTTTGAAAAGGTTTGGACAAGTTTAGAACTGGTTATGGTAAGACTAAGACAGGCGAAGTTAAAGTCTAAATCAGCACAGGCTGTAAGTTAAGCAAGGTTAGGCCAAAGTCTAATGAGTGTAGCACAGGATACAATAGGTTCAGATTTCCAGTATCTGGTTAGGTTAGGTGTGGTGATTTTAGAGAAGGCCGTTTGCCTAAGACAGGCAAAGCAGGCGTCGTGATGACCACGGCTGATACTAATAGTTCCTCTCAGGCATTCACTCTCTTGCACTTGTTCAGGACACCGTCAGTGCCTCCCATGGCCGCACCATCAGCATGTTGCCTCAGTCGTCCAAGTGGCCTCACTGTCTGTTATTGCCTCATTCGTGCACCGTGGCCACACCGTCAGCAGTGGTCACCGCATTGGGGTCGTGGCTCTGTCTTGACTGGCTGGCGTCGGGGAGGATAATTAGCCCCACGTCACTCAGCACCAGCCTCGGTGGTTGATTATAATACCCCAGTATCTGCCTGTCCACGGCACCAGCCTGATAGCTGCCTTATCTTATCTATGTTTACCCTGCCTACGTTGCCAGGCTGGTACCTGCTTTATCTTTTGATATGAGGCTGATACCTACTTTACCTTATGTAGTTACAAGCCTTATAAATGTATTTCAGATTATAAGATAGCAGTTTTATCTTGTCTGTATAATGACGATCATAGAAGCTTTATCTTACAATACCAGGCTGATGGCAACTTTATCTTGACTACACTCCCAGAGTGATAGCAGCTTTATCTTTACACTGCCAGGCTGATGACAGATTCATCTTTACACTGCCATGCTGATAGCTTTATCTTGTCTACACTGTCAGGATGGCAGCTTTATCTTTACACTTCCAGGCAGACGGCAGCTTTATCTTGTCCAAATTAAGCGAGGTGATGCCAGGTTTGTCATGCATAGCGACAGTAACTCTCTCCTCAGCGTCACAAAGATTATAAGCCCAGGGCAATCTTTGTCTCTCTTCAGTAAGGTGAGACACACGTGTGGGACGACGTCAGTGGGTGACGATCATGGCTAAAAGGGGAGTGTGGCCCAGTGGAATTCTATGACCTGTTCGGTATATCCTCACCAGCTGGAACATACCATACCATACTTTGAACCTGTGCAAGAGGCTGCTGCACGTGCACTCACAAGTCCGCAAGATCATAACTTGATGATAATCTCGTGAGGATTATCAGGCGTGAAAGTCTTTTGTTTGTATCATAAAGAACCAATGGCAACAACTGGACCCCATAATTCATGATGCTTACCTTGATACTACAGGAGTTATGAAGGTATAGTAACTCGCACCAGCTGGGAGACGCTACCAAGCCCAGGTGGCTTCCAACTCTCACCACCTGGCAAACACTGCCATATCCAGATGGTGTCTAAACTCTATACAACAAAAACCCTAGAGATGAAGGGAAGACTGGTGTGCGCCTACCTTCATCCCGAATAACCTCTTACGTCGTCAAGATGAGAGGGAGGGAAGCTTTACGAGCTGGTATGGCCTGGCGTTCTGCCGCCTCTAACTCACACGGGTTACGGACGTAGAGCAAATGTTTACTTGCGAGGCTGACATAAAGACCCGATGATGGCCGCCTTCCTGGCCTGTGTATCACAGTGATCATTAACATAAAGTAAAGCTGAAGCCTCTGATAAGTCTTGCTCACAGCTGACACACGTGAACCTGACTCCTGTACCTCGTAATGTCTAACGTCTCGAGCACGACGGTACGATCACTGAGCAGGATGGTACGATGGTACGATCCTTGATCACGACAGTGCGATCCTTGGCTATCATAGCCAACCTTTGACCTGACTGTGAAGGATCAGGTCAGAGAACACGCCATTAATACCCAGAGTTCGTGTCGTCGTCCCCACAAGGTGTACAGCTGTCCTGATGGGTCGGTCATATCGTCGTCCTCTTCAAATTCTAGGCTACTGCACGACGACCTTGAAGGCCGTTTTCGGCCGCCAAAGGCCACCTTAGCCTTTGAGACTGCAATCAGCTCACTGCACTCATTCAAAAGAGGCGGCCTAACAGCCTCAAACCAGAATGAAGATTCCTCGAGATCAAAGGCAGGATCCCAGGTTGCCAAATCCTGACCTTAAAGGCCACCAAAGGTCACCTTCTAAGATTTAGACTTACCACAGCTCATTCAACCGAGAAGATAGGAAAGGAGGAACAAGGGAAACTCTGATTTAAAGAATATTGTTATCAGAGTAGGAGATAATCCATTACTTATCCATAAATTCGTGGAGAAAACTGTCAGCTGGAGAGCAGCTAATCAGGCTATGACATTCACATTGAAGAGCTGCAAAGTGTGAGGTGAGCACGTGCGAGGAAGTGAATGATAATTTTAAGTACAGTGGAAGACGCTAAAGCCCCAACACCAGTGAGATGGATTCGGGAGGAGGTACTGGAAAGCACTGAAATATATAGAAAAGACTAACAGAATCCTAAAGGCTCTCGACCTTAGTGAAGCCTTCTGAAATTTCTCCATATGTACTGAAGCCTTATGCAGACACGCTGGCAACACCAAATGAAATGCTTTTCAAGGGTGTGGAGGAAGGCAATCGTCATACCTGTCAATTAGATAGGACACCGTAAAGATGCAGTGAACTACACTGCAATCTCCCCGATAGGTATAGTCTGTATGGTACAGCAAAAGACAAAGAGCAAGTGATTAACTTCTTTACGAGGAGTAACTATCGACGTGAGAGACAACATGAGTGAGCTCCGTTGCAGACAGAAGAAAAGGCTGGGTGGATTTTTTGAATCTGGACTATCAGCAAGAATTTGACACTGTACCTCAAAAGAAAGAGTAAAGGAAAGGCTCTTTTGATGGACTGCATCTATCTTAGTGGATGGGTACAAAGGAGGCACGGCTGAGGAGCTTTCTCGAAATGGGATGACGTCAGCTGCTCTGGTACCATTACTCTAAGCGATCTATGTGGATGACTTGCCTGAAGGTTTGGATTGTAGCTGAATGTGCTTCCGGATGATATTTAGGTCATAAGGCAAGAAAAAAAAACAGAAAAACTGCATGAACTTACAAGGGGACCTACACAATCTACAAAGTTGGTCTAATACATGGTTGATGAAGTTCAGCCACAGTAAATGCAAAGTAATGAGGATGGGACATAGTGAAGGAAGACCTTAACAAGAATATTATTTGGCGGGAAAAAAATTGCAGGAATCTGTACATGAGAGACTTTGCAGTCGACTTCGTCCCTAACCTGTTGCCAGAGTCTGATCTCGGGAGAACAGTAAACGAGAAACTGCTAGCATGCAAATATCAAACTGCATTCACCTACATAGTTAAGAAAATATTCACCAAGCTATTTATATCCTATATAAAACAAAACTAGAATATGATTCTCAACTTTGGTCAGGACACCCAAAGAAGCACAAAGAGCTAATAAAGATCCAGAGGAGGGCAACAAAGATGCTGTTAAAATCAAGACAGCCAAGTTACAAGGAAGAGCTAGTAGCTTTGAATTTTTCTGCTATGAAAGAGAGAAGAGTAAGAACTGAGCTGATCAGAACCCTTAAGGTCTTAAACCAGACTGATGACGCAGACAGTGAACCGTTCTTTGGAAGATGTAGTGGGGACGTAACATGAAATTAGCTAGCTTGTTGTAAGACATGTAACTAAATATTCTATAGTGTAAGAGCAGTGAATAAATGTGAAAAAATTGATTGAGAAGAGTAACTGTTATCAACATACTAAAGTTTAAAAAGGTATGTGATAGGAGATACGACTCAAGAGACGGGGCCCCACGAGTACAGTACTAATAGGTAATTTCACAACCTATGATTAGAAACTCTGTTTTGCGTGTAAAATTCTATTCTTCTCTCCCTCTCAGGTCCAGTCGTAATCCGCTATAGAACACATGTTGACCAGAAGACCTAATGAGCCAGAGAGTGAGACTGCGCCTCCGCCTGTTGGCAGTGGGTGTGTCCCGGCGTACCACACGCCAGGGATGTCACTCGAGAGGTCCGACAGCGAGGGAAGCTGTTGCTACCACTTGTCTCAGCCAACGATAGAGAGGGAGGGAGATCTGTGTCAACACACGTGCACACACACACACACACCACCACCACCACCTACGTATAGCATCATAAGTCACCACCACACAAACATGACGCTTCTGCTAATTAACCACACTCTACACTTCTGCTAATTAGCCACACACACCACGCCCTCCACGCATCAGTCACCCGGAGGCCTGACTCAACTAAACTAATGACCGTCCTCCTTAATGTTGTACATTTATCTTGCCATTTTTGGAGGATAATCAGAGGAGATAACCGTGAGAGGCGGGGCGAGGTCGGGGGGCAGATAGTGCCATCCTCAGGCGTGTCAGGATATGCTGACGCCCCGTCATCTTTCCCGCCTCTACATGACTAACAATCTTTAACAAACCTGTTACTTCTTCTCATTTCCTCTTACATTAACAAATGTAATACTATGTTAATTGACATGTTTACATTTTATGCCACAAGCTCATATTGACGAATGCATATATATATATATATATATATATATATATATATATATATATAAATGGCGATACACAGGACTCGTATGAACCTCACAAACAAGATTATACGGTACTATAGATATCAGAATACACTTCAGTTCTCTATCGATGGATTTCTTACAGACTTCATGGGTCATTCTCATTCCACAATATGGATCGTCTTATTCCACATGAGTGTGTCTCATGAGTTATTTTACCTGTGATCTGACGTCAATATTCTGTTCCTTACCATCGTCACATCCACAAGTGAGTCTGAACAGTCGAGACACATCAATCTGTTTCATTCATATTTTCTGAAACAACACTAACTTCTTGAGTACGATGACTTAACTCCTCGTATGCGATGACTTGACCATTGTCGTCGAACTGGAGGCGTTGAATCGTCACACTCAGGGAGTCTATCGTTATCTGCATCATGTCTAAGAGAACTGACTGATATCCGAGTCACCGGTGGTCACATGCTAGGAGGCGGCTGCTAGCATTTCACTTCCTTTCAATGCGCCCACAGAAAAAGGTTTGAGAGCGTCAGGCTCTTGGTACCGGGTGGTGCTGCTACCAGCCATGTGGCCGAGAGACTAACTAGGAGCTTTTTTTATCGACCAACGTCGCCAGCAAAGTGGAGTCCTACCGTGCAACGCCAAGTTGCTTGCGCAGAACAAAGAAGAGAAGTCTATGACAATATGCGTAACATTAAAACTGTTTCCGGTTTCATATGAAACGTGAGATGAAAATACGTCATACTGGCATGTGTGAGAACAATGTTTATGTAATATCAGCTCACTGATATCTCAGTTATTCTTTTGAAATCTACAGCTCTGAAATTTGTCTCAATGGAATTAATACAATGCGCATATATAAATGGCTACCGAAACAGAACATCGTCAATGCTGTGAGCAGCATCAGGGGAAAGTATACCAAAGGATGTTTATGACATCAATTTTTTCGCAGCAAACCAAGTAACAGCATCACAAACGATGGTTTAAATAGGGCGATAATACTGATCACCGAACACCTTGTGCCAATATTCTTAATACAAGACTTTCATTGAATTTTGCAAGTTTTTTGCGGCTTGTACATGTAAGTGGTACAAGTGTTTACACAGTGGGAGAGGTAGTGTGTCCTGTGCAGGACACGCCAAGGAAGACTGGCATGGACACGACCAAGAGCCCAGGAGTGAAACCTGAACTGAAGAAAAGACTTTCTTGTAGCAGCCTCAGCACGTGTACAGCAGGACAGGCATAAAATGCAAAAATCTCCATATCGCTACGTCCGCGCTAATATCAAGATTTACTGGAACGGTAATATAATTCAAAGGAATACACAGGAAATTAGTGTTGAAGCTACTTAACAGGAAATGTAATATGACACAAAGTACAATATACAGCGTCATACATGGAGAAGTGTAGCTTTTGCTAAAGAATTCAAGTATGAAGAATTCAAGTAGTCTACTCGATGATGAACTCACTAACCCTTCTTTATCAAGTCTGCAAGCCAGAAACCCTGACACAATGAAAGACTTGTTATCATGATATATGTCTCAACAGACAAAATGTGGGCAGAAGTGGAACACTTCATAAGTCCTCAAGGAGAGTATCACATAAGATGCTACAGCCTTGGCAATAGCCGGGCCTCCAGCATCTGACCAAGGACAAATTATAAGGGCTTAGAAATGTTTCCTTTTCTTAAGTTCAACAAGAATACGTCACTGAGCAGGGACTGGCTGATGATCACTGTAATGCTAAGAATCAGGCAAGAAGAAAAGGGGAGGAAATCAATGAAAAGAAGTCAACGGGCAGAATGATAAGACTGGATACTTCTCACAATTTCAAGAAAACAAAGTAATCCCCTCGGCAGCTTCTTCTACAGGTAAGACATATTATCAACAGAGGAACAGAAGCAACGACCATTATGTGTGGTGTGGCAACACTACAGCCAGAGTGAAGACAGAGACGCCACATCACAAGCGCCACATTAGGCCGGGTTCCTAACCAGGGAGAGTGAAGCAAGATAACACTTCACGACAAAACTTTCGAAAGCTGCTGACCTCGCAGGAGGAACATCGGCAGATGAAGAGTTTCTTCTGTTTGATTTTTCATCCTGAGAGGCAGGTGACAGAGCACTGAGTTCAGCTCAGTTTTCACGGTACAGTTCAGAGAGAAAGTCTTCCAGCATTACGCAAGATACAGTTACGTATCATGAAGGTGACCTCAATACAGTGCCGGAGAAAATCAAATTAGGGCTGACCATGAGAATCATGATGTGAGGCAGACACACAATAACAGCAGCGGACTCAATCTAATCTACTGAGAATGTGAGAAAACTTCCGCAAGCCGGGTTGTTGAACCACAAAGGAATTTGAGGAAAGTGGCTGCTACACGGCAGACTCCACAGTAGTATTACATGAGGGCCGTTGGTGTGGAACGCTGGCGGTCACGCGGGTCCCTGACACCACACACCCGGCGTCGGCCACCTTATCCAAGTCGATGGCAGTGTTTTCATCAAGACTTGGCAGTGTTTTCATCAAGGAAGGAATTTACTGTGCTGCCACTGCCACTACTGCCAACAGAACATAAAGCTCCTCTAGAAAATGAAGACCATGAATCTTTCTAATAAACAAAATCTAAAAGACCCTTAAATTGGTGCAAAAAAATGCAGAATACCAGATGAGGAGGATCCAATCCAACTGTAACATGAGCAAGCAACCAGCCTTCCCACACAGACTCCCCTTCTTATGATCCTACCAACATTGTGGGACATGAACATTAAATACACATGTCCATAAAAGTCTAGAAGGAGTTTTCACACAAGAACTCCAGCAAACTAATCCACTCACCATGTTTCATGAAAAATCGTGAACCACAGCAAAACACTTCCCGTGTGCTGTCGAGTTGGACCAATCTGTCTGTACTCAGGACGGATTTCAGAGAACCAAGTACGTGTTGACGGTGAATGGCAAGTGGACAGCCGCGTCAGGTCTTGGAGACATATGGTTAGACTGTGGTTTTTATGGAAGATCAGGAGCATATGAGATAACAAGGCGAGTCACTACAACAGGCGTATGGGTTCGTTAGCCGAAAGTCGAAGCATTTGAAACACTACAAAGACTAAGCAGGGAAACATTAATGGAGTTGTTTAATAATAAAGGACAGCTATACAAAATAAATATGTCCCATGTACCAGTAAAAAACAAAACGGATGAGAACATTCAAGAACTTCAGTAGTACACAGAACACATGTTACATAAGAAAGATACTGCGCCTTACCCAGGAATCGTCTTAGGTCCTCGCGGGTTTCAGTGTGCATAGTCAACAATCCAATGCATTTCAGTTTTGAGGGAACACAGGGAAATGGTTTGGCTTCTCGTTCGTCCTCCCTGAGGTGGCAAGTCCTCCGACTGGAATATGATTTGGAGCCCATCGATGATATTGTTTGTTTGTGGCGCTTCACTGATACTCTGAAATACTTCAGCAGCAGAAACATCGTGATACCAAAAACAGCCTAAATAATAACCAAAGCCTTTACTGAGCAAGGACTCCATATCTCAAGATCTGGTAAATCTTTCTTCAGTGTTGTATCATCACGTATAACTCTGGAACAAAACCAAAACGAAGATTCAAACGATAAGATGTTTTAACTGGCGTATCCGGTGTGAGTCCAGCTCGTGATGGATGGGTCTTGAATGCTCACGTCATGGCAGCTGTCACAATTGCCTTCGGAACCATGGATGGTGCTCGACCAACAGAAAATGTATACAAAGCAAACGAAGTTGATATCTTTCTGGTTAACGATTGCATCTCTGAAATGATGATGCATCCTCCTGCAACTCGAGTGTGGAGAAAGAATGGCAAATACTGTGTCAAGCGCTGGTGGTCCAAAGGATGTATTGTCTTCACTGTCTGAGGCAGGTGATTTAAGACATTATAGAGGAGAGATTTATATGGGGAACTGAAGGTGTCTGGCATCTTTACATAGAATCGCCATCAAGACCTTTGTCTAGGCAGTTTAAAGATTTTTCAAGTGACTGAGTAAAAGCAAGCAGTGAATACAGCAGACACTGAAAGACATATGTTCTGTTTGCTAGTGATATTGTGGAGTCAAGACGTTCGCCTCAGGCTGGTTGATTCTTACAAAGTGGCTTCACTTCTATTTCATATGACCACTTTGTCTGGAACATTAACAAATCCTGCCAAACATACTCCTTTGAAGTACATGAAGACTGTGGGACAGTCCGTCAGTGGAATTCCAAGGACAAGAATAGCTTGTTATCAGTAGACAGGTCTTCATACGGACGATGGCCAAGAGAAACCTGGTGACATTAAGGGATGTAACTGATTCATTTGCATGACAGATGCTCTGATGGCATCATCATGCAGGTATGCTGCATGGTTACATGTTGTGCCTGACTGGCATGACGTCACTATCGAGGCTGGTCAGGACGAATGATGAGCGTCCACAGAAGAAAAATATGTATCACCAGATGGAAAAGAAACACTACCAACCAGTCTGGAAAGCTTTTACCCAAGCATGAAAAATAAGACCAAATGTTTGAAATTCTCTGTTTGACATGAGAGTTGAGGAATATCATGGTACACACAATGTCGGGTCGACGGATGTCACACACACAAAGAAGAATGAAAGTGTGACATCCTCGAGTCTGATCATGAGAAAGGTGACAGCGATCATCGGGAAGCCGACAGTGATCATGAGAGAAATTTGACAAGAGAGACCCTCCGCTGCCAACATTCCTCGCGTACGGCACAGGGGGAGGCAGGTGTCAGTGTTCTACCCAGACACACTGAGGCTGCAGCGCTGGACTGCTGGCGCCGCTGCTCAGCTCTCCTCAGCCAAGAGGAACCGTGACCACTGACAAGGGGATCCCACACGGTCCTTCCCCTCAGAGGTAAACCTTAACTCGAGGCTGTGTGGTCTGCTAGTACCACACAGCCTCCAGCACGGGATGCTCACCAGTGTATGTGGTGACGAAAAGGAAAGTGTACATCAAACAATGAGTTTATTTCTGATCGCACTTATCAAACGTCAACCGTCAGGAATGAATGCATAGAAATACGAAAATTACTTCATCTTCTTCTGTGAAGACAGTCATCAAGTATGAGTCCTCTTCACTACAGACTTTTCAAAGAAACGAGTGTGGACAGTTACAATATTTACACACTGATCACACTATCGCTAACACTATAATCACTCTACCACTCGACACACTGATCACACTACAGCTGAACACACTGATCCCACTACACTCAACATACTGATCACACTACCACTAAACAAACTGATCATATTAAAACTCAACACATCATAATAACGCAGTAGCAGTTGTACATGAAATAGTATACAAGGAAATGAGTGCAGCAAATGCCTTCCCTTGATGAGCTCCTCTAGTAACCAGAGACAACTTGAGCCACACCTCCAGACCACACCACGAGGCGCCTGACAACATCACTGAGGCTCTCGTCTGCAGGTGTGTGACAACAGGGTGATGGTGGGGGCTGCAGCCGTAGGCAGGTGGCACTGCACTCGGTGCTTGTGGGCATCTTGCAGCTCTGGATACTGACGGACCGAACGAGGACCGCTCACCCGTGGCTGATGAATCTGAACATGAACAACGTCACATCATGTCTTAAGGACGTAGGTTTAGTACGAACCAAACCGTCTATGGATGGCGTGGTTTTACAAATAATGGTGTCTAAAATTTCGCAATACTGAACCTGTGAGAAGATTGGTTAAATAATCTCCTGTGAAAACGATATTCTGTTTTATATTAGATTTCATCTTAAGGACCTGCAGACGTTTCCACAGCACTTTCATAGTGTTCTGGCCAGTCACAACCATCACTTCAGCTCGACTCCATGGTGCTTCCGTATGATGACCTGACCCTTACTGGTAAGGTCAAGTGCCATGACATAATATGCCATGGTCATACTTAAGGGTCGCACCGTCATATTCAAGGGTCACACCGTCGTGCGCAAGGGTCGTACCGTCAAGCTCAAGAGTCTTACCGTCGTGCTCAATGGTCGTACCGCCGTGCTCAAGGGTCGCACCGTCGTGCTCAAGGGTCGTACCGCCGTGCTCAAGGGTCGTAACGTCATGCTCAAGGGTCGTACCGTCGTGCTCAAGGGTCTTGCCGTCATATTGAAAATGTTAAGAAAGACCTAAGAGGTTTAAGATATAAATACATACGTAATAGCAATATGTCTTCCTGCAGTGCCTTTGGCAACCCCCGTTTCTGAATCTCTCGTCTGTTATTACAAAGTAATTTTCACGCTTTATCACAGGTATTACAAAGTCTGTCTATAACATTTTCCAGAAGAGTGTTTGAAAGTACGTAGTTGTAAATTAATGTCTCATTACAAACAATTACCACAAGCAACACAGTAAGATCTGCCGCTGTGGCCACTGTTCCAGGTCTGTGATCACCAGCCACAGACGTAGCGTTCCACAGACCTTCAGGTACAACGTCCCATACCGGTATACAGCAACCAAGTATTCCGGACAGTTATCATGTTACGAAAAAGTAAGTTTAACAAGTTTCCTTTTGTTCCCCTGGTGGGGAGACGGTGATCACTTAGTTACGTTACATTACACACGTGTAAACAGGCTGCTGTGGTCATCATCTGGACGCGTTAGCACCAAATGCGCCAAAAATGTAAACTTTAATGGAGAAGAAAGATGTTGGCTGGTGCTGATGTAGGGCCAGCTTGGTGCGCGTATTACCACACTGGTGATAACGGCCAAGGACAGGGCTATCCCGGGCAGACGCCGGCCATCGTCTGCAGCTGATGCAAACGGGATCAGTTTCTCGACCTTTGATGGGATCATTATGTGCCGGCCTGTCACTCCTGCTGTGAGGCAGCACCAAGGATCACTCAGGGCTCAGGGACAGCACTGGCATCAGTCAGGGCTCAGGGGCAGCCTCAGTGGTCATTCAGGGCCCGGCAGCACCAGGGACCACTCAGGGCTCGAGCCTTCTACAGGGAGAGTTTACACTTGGAGGGACGTGTGAATACATAGGGAGCACCCATTCAACACCACCACTAATTAGGGACGGCAACTTTCTCCGTTAGGTACAACAATTGAAGAAAGTGAATGCTATGGCACAACACCTCCAGTATAAGTTAATCTAATACATCTAGTATTAGGTAAATTAAAGCCACTAGAATCTCCAGTAGTAACGTCTCCAGTATAAGAAATCACAGTAGCTTGTGAGTATGAATACAGTGTTTAACGTTTGCACAGGTGAAAACATTCACTATAGTAACATCAGAGTTGCAGTACAAGTGAACACATTCAGCACTCTAACTCACTACTTATAATGAGATAACGGGAAACAAAGATTACAGTTTCCTTAACACCTTTAGGTTACGTGGACTTACTAAGTGTGGCAAACCTACAACTTTAGTATGACATAAGGACAAGCACAAGCAGTATGGTAATTTAAAACCTTAAATATGAGAAGTGACCGTAGAGAGTAAACTAACTTTAAATATAATAAGTTATTAAGTAAATGTACTTTGAAATTTATTTCCTTTACTAAATAAGCAACACACTGAGTGTTAGCTCAACACATCCAGTATGACAATCACGGTAACCAATCATCTACAGAATGACTGGAATACCAAACGAGCCCACGAACTGGTCTCCGGCAAATACAAAAGGTGAACTGACTGCGTTCAGGACCTGATGAACACCTCCAGTAAGACTAGTAAACACACTGGGTAATGTGACCTCTCACCCGAAGTATGACAACATTCTCACTACCTGGTACTTCAAAGGTCAGACAGGTAAACACGCGGCCAAAGAAAAGTAGTTCGATAACCTAACCCAAGCCAGCTCCAACAAAAATACCTAATACGATACCTGTGTCATTAAGTACGATAAACGTAAAAAAATAACACCTGCTTACGATAACTTTACTCTCATAATACGACCAACCCCTTTGAGGCCTCTAACCCAATGAGTATTGTAGTTCATTATGCAATAATTCTTGTACATGACGACTGAAAAACCGAAGAACTATAATTAAACTCCCGAAGTAGCGATAACTCTAGGTCGTTACGTGAGTAAGATAACTGACTCGTTACTGGAGAACTGCTGGAGCACGAAGCGGATCCCTGACCTATTGCTTCCCGTCATTGTGATAAATCATTGTGGCGAACGGGAATAAACTTCGGTCATTATTGTACAAATGAGGAAGCAGATAAATATATGAACCACACAGGCTATAAATCAAAGGGGACAGGCTACGCGGGCAATAAGGAGAGAGAGAGAGAGAGAGAGAGAGAGAGAGAGAGAGAGAGAGAGAGAGAGAGAGAAGGCGGCTGAAGAAGAGACGGCGGAAGGGAGATGGAAGGGTTAGAAGACTGCTAGAGGGAGGTGTTAGGCAGGGGTCTGGAAGGACTGAGAATGGATGGAGATTGGTGGGCAGGAAAAGGCAGAAGGAAAGGGTGGAAGAGGGACAGGAGGATGTTTGGAGAAGAGGAAAGCGAACAAGGAGGAGGGACGAGAGGGCCAGGAAGAGGAGTGGTGTTGGATGAGGACTGGAAAGATGAGTCTTCAGAGGCGGTGTGGACAAGGGACCCGATATACCGAATTTAGAAAATCCCTTCCTTCTTCGAAACACATTCAGCTTTAACCTCCGACCAGCATCACAGCGAGTACTTTGCTCATAAGGTAAAGCGTTCGTTTACCAAAAGGAAGTGAGACAACCTCTCCTATCCTCCCACTTACACGTCCCTCCTGTCTTCAGCCAAAAATTATCTCTCAACAAATTCCGTTGTAATGCCTCAGCTTAGCTTTCCCCTCCGACCATACGTCAGCTCTCTGTCCTAGCGGTAAAGCAAATCTTTCCCGTTCTCTATTCTGCAATGGCTCCATCTTGGATAACTAACGTTCACCCGCCCCCCGGTGTCCCTCTCATTAATCATGTTCCTCATATCATAATCTCGTTTCGTACAAACCAAAAAGCAATTTCCCTCTGGACACAACAAAGGCGCATGGACCAGACGGCCGCTCCCTCCTTGCTGCTGAAATGTGCTTGTGACCCGCCGGGCTTGCTTGCTCCTCCGTTTCGCTTCAGTCTAAACTCTAAAACATTTCCTTCATCTTGCAACAAACAATGTTGTAGCCCAGTCACATTCAGGAAGATCGTTCTAACCCTTCCAACTATCGTCCTGTTGCTCTGACCTCTGCTATCCCCAAATTCTAGAAGTCTGCCCAACTGTCATTTCCTAAAGCACTTTAAGTTTCACAGTCTTCTGTCTGGTGCTTATCATGGCGTTCAGAGGGCGAGAGCCTCGGGTTTATTCTTTTCCGTTACTGGCGTCTAGCCATCCTCTCCCACATACTCCGGCATACACTGTATTGCAACTTATGAGATTTTGAAAAAAAAAAATCAGGTTGCTGCATCGAAGTCTAAATGCCTGGTTCACTTTCTCAAACTTTCCTCCCTCGCTCTTTCCTTGGCGCTCCTCCCTGGCCAGTCTATCTCCGTGACTCTTGATGGATCAGCCTCTCCCTCGTTACATATCAACGGCGGTCTCCTTAGGGTTCTGTCCAGCCTTACAGCACTCGTCCTTCTGTTAAACGATTTCATTTCTTCAGTAAATATCCAGCTGCACTCACACGCTGACGACTGAGCACAACATTCCACCACTTAGTTCAAATCTATTTCATCTCCCCCTGCTCCATCATCTCGTCTCTTCACAACTACCTTCATACGCTCATATTTGGACAGGAATTCCTAGTGGGGCAGGGTAACCGAGTTAACGCAATTCCAAAATCTTGTTATTTCTCACACATTTTTGTCCCCTTTGATGGCCCTATAATATAATTCTACCACTCAAAAAAGTAAACATATCTGATATCACCAACATCTAATTTGTTTTCGTAAAAACACATCACAGATATATAGTGGTCAAATCTGCCTCTACTCTACTGATTGCAAGAATTGACTCCTCCTTTAACAGGAGTACTGTTCTAACATCTTGACAGAGTCGAGTCTAACTTGATCTGACTTACAACTCTCCCAGTCTGACCCCAAGATTTGACACTCTTGTCCTACGCCATGGTGTTAGCTCTCTCTCTCTCTCTCTCTCTCTCTCTCTCTCTCTCTCCTATAGATTTTACTCTGGTTTCTGCCCCTTTGGAACTGACTGCCTACGTGGCCCCGCCACTAACTACACACGTAAGACGGCAAGTGATTGGGTCACATGATTACTGTGTGACCGTCGGCAACTCGCAGGTTGGTCATTGCGATATCTGTGTCCTTCCTTTTACCGCTAAGCTTTGGGATTTTATTACCTGCTCATGTCTTTCCTGGCAATTAAATCCTGCCACTAAAACTCTTGGATCCTCGCTCCCTCCTCTCTTCCCAATTTCTTTAGCCATTTATGTTCCATTTAAGGTGATGTGGTCTTCCGTCTGCGACCGCAGCTTCCGATAAGCAAAGAACAAAAGTTTACGACAAATGCGGCGCATTCTTCACGATATTGTTGACTTTTAATTCTATCTTTACTGGTGTTTCTAAATGTTTCGTTCTCCTAAACGAAAACGAAATGTTGTACCATAAAACTGCAGATCTTTCCCCAGATCTACGCTTCCCAGACTCGCCCACGACATACGTGCTTCATGTGTGTAAGTCTACCGTAGTGGGGGCGCGGCGATGAAAGAAACAAGTGCCAGACACATCGATAGGGCAGCAGCAGTGCGTTCTGCTCCCTCAATAAATGCCTGGAAAGCCGGGCCGAGAGAGGCGTAAGCCGGCACCTCCCAGGGTCTCTGTGGAAGTTAGTGCCAAACAAGATGGCACCCTCCCAACCATTTCTTGTAAGTCCGCTTAAGAAACGTTTTGTGGAACCCGCTGTGCCAAGGTCTCTCCGCTGGGCGCTACTGAAACCAAGCGGTACAAGAAAACGTAGCGAGGGATGGGAGGAATAACACGAGGAGATGTGAGGAGGGAGAGGAAGGCGGGGGGGGAAGGCGAGTGAGAGTGGAAAGAAGAGGATGGTGAAGGAAGGAGACCGAGAAGGGAGAAAATATGGTGAACGGGGCGAGAGAAGAATTGTGAGTGGGGCGAGGGACAAATACAGTGAATGAGGCGAGGGAAGAATATGGTGAACGGAGGTGAAAAAAAATAAAAGTTGAGAAAAAAGAGAGAGAAAAAACAGACGGAAACATCGTGAGATAGAGGAGAGACAGACGAATGAAAACGACCGATGGAGACAAATCTCAGATAAGAAAATAAACCCTTTACATTCAGTCCTGGGAAGACCAGATTTACCTCCATGACGAACCATGTTTGACATGTGCACGCCAAAGCCAGTCGGACCCTGAGCGCCTGAGAGGGTTTACCACGAGACAGTAAATCTGACTGTCCAAAGATACAGGTCCGTTTGTCAGCAAATGTCAGACAAGATCATATTGAAGAAAAAAAAAACATTTCGAGACGTATTAGCGGGCCGTGTGACAGCTCTCATGACCGAGATGATGGGAAAAAATCATGAAAAATTATCATGACAAGTTGTAAACAGCAACCTGCTGGACCTGGGTACGTCAAGGATCAACTTCACTTGAATATATTTTCATATATCATATATGCCTGAGAGATATAATTATAGACCCTACCAGGATGCTGATCTAATGGGTTAAACCACTGCCACA
>JAYMFT010387063.1:0-20014 GCA_038088735.1 Panulirus argus | reverse complement strand
AAGGAAACAGAGCTAGAACCACCCCAAATGTGGGAGCAGTACTCCATACAAGGACGAATCAATCCCTTGTATAAACGCAGCAACTGTTCAGAAGAGAAAAAGTTAAGACATCTAAACAGTACACCCAGCTTCTTAGAGGCAGCCTGCAAGGCGACTCTATATTGACTGACAAACTAATAGTAACGCCACAAGATGATGACAAAATAATAGTGATGCAACTCATGACAAGAGGGCTGCACTGCACCTGGGCTCGTGCGTATAGTCACGGCAAACATAGTTGATACATTAGATATATGGAGTTAATACATGTGGGTAACAGTCACATATCCACATGTACATGGAAGAGATTAGATATTTTCATGCTTAAAAGAATAACTGCATCATCCTTGAATGTTGAATTTTCATAAAATGGCTTTTCCTTTTGGCCATTTTACAATTCATGTTAATTATGAACATGTTCATGAGGACTGCTCAGTCAATAGACCTCAGCCATCTCTCCTCAAGGTGGCCATAACAATACTTGGAATTACTTGAAAATTTTATGGAAAATTGGTACTATTCTGTAATTGATATGGCCCTTATCTGTAGCTAGTTCACATAAAAATAAAGCAGATAAGATGAGTAAAATGAATTAGGAAATGAATTATGTAGAATGGTATTTGAGTTGCTAACTGTTATTGTAAACTAGAGTAATATCCTGCAGCTCCTTATTACTGTAATGCCTTACTTTTAGATTGATAAAACAGTTTTTTGATGCCTTGTTTCATGTTATATAAGGTGTATTAAAACAAGCAATTAAGAAAAAAGAAAAATGAAAATTCTGAGGGCAAAAGAAATTAAGTTTTATCAGATTTTAAAGCTTTAAGTGACAGTCATAATGAAAGAAAAGAAAATTTTTATCAGATTTTAAAGCTTTAAGTGACAGTCATAATGAAAGAAAAGAAAATTGAGTATGAACACTTCATTTGTAGAGTTTTGGCAGTCCAGATGATATCTTTTGAGAAAACAAGGTGTAAAGGTGGGACTCAGCAAGGATCATGTTTTCTTTTGCCAAGAGGAAAATTTCTTTAGAAATTCATCTGCCATGCCATCCATCCCAGCTGCTTTTTCACATTTTATCTTACACAAGGTTTTCACCACATCTTCTCTTTTCACCAAATCACTTGCCATGACTCTCTCACATCCCACATTTGCCACCCTCCCCATCATCGAACACATTCGAGTGTCTTTCATTACACTCACTCCATCTCCTTTTCACCCCATTTCTGCCTGTTACTGCTTCCCGATTTGCTCCTTTTACTAATGTTCCCATGACTTCTCTTGTTTTCACACACCATGAACCTCCTTCTGAAACATTTTCTTATTATCCCAGAAGTTTGCTGATACTCACTAACCTCAACTCTCGTTTCCCTGCTTTTTTAGCCCCGCTGCATTATATTGTACTTATCCCAATCACTTGCACTTCTTCCCCACAATTAAACAAGTAAAAATAATAAGCAATTCTGAAATGTTATTGTAGATATGATATTTTTAATATCTTTCAACTTCGATTTTTGTTTCTTTGTCATATGGAAGTGAACTGTCCACATAACCGAGGGCAGCATGGTATTAGGGCAGGAATATCTTGCCTTTCTCAGTTTCTTGACCAGTATGATAGGAACCATTATGATAGGATTGTTGAAGGTTTAGAAAACAAAGAAAATTCTGATGTGATTTACACAGACTGCAAAAGCACTTGACAAATGTAATCATGGTTTTGTAACACATAGAATAAGAAAGATTGGTTGCAACATATAGAATAAGAAAGATTGGAATAACCAGAAAAATTGGGATATGGATATACAACTTTTTAACTAATAGATCACAACTTTTAGTTGTAACCATGACATCTCCAATACCTCCACAGTAAAAAGCACATTCCTCCAAGGAACTGTACTTGTATCTCTCCTGTTCCTCATTCTTAGGTCTGACTTATGTCTAACTTTGACACAAACATGAGCCACAGTTTCATATCATCTTTTACAGATGATGCAAGGATATGAATATCACGTGTATAGAAGATGCCGAAAGGCTGGAAAGAGACATAAATGAAATCTTGAACTTTGGGTTTAACTAAGAACATTATACTTTTCAATAGAGGTTTCAATTCTTTTGGTATGGGGGAAATGAAGAAGTCAAAAACAACTCGGTTCCTTCGGTACGGAGAAAATGAAGAAGTCAAAAACAAAACAGTACTGGACAGACACAGGCACCATCGTAAACCGAGTGAATAATGTGAAAGACCTTGGAGTAGTAATGCCTAAATGCCCTAGCCTACAACAAACAAAACAAAACTACAGTTGCTTCATGCAGAAGGATGGCATGCTGGATCCTGAGAACCTTCAAGACAAGGGTAGAAAAACAAACGATGACGTTATTCAAGGAACAAATCTTTCAGAAATTGACTGGTTGTGTTCAAACATCATCCTTCAAGACAGGTAAAAAAGACAGGTAAAACTCTGGATTTAGAGTGTCCAGAGATCTTTCACGGCCCATATTGATGTGGTAAAGGAACTAAATTGCTGCCATTCTGTAGATCTTTCAGGCTATACTCCCTCAAGCACAGATGGGAGAGGTATATTATCATCTATACATGAAAAATCCTAGAAGTTACATTTAGAAATATCTTCCTACTAGCATGACAGGTATGGAAAACTTTATAAAATGCTATCTCTAAATTCAAAGGTGCAGTTTACACAAAAAGAGAAAACACTCTAAACATCTGGGGCCCAAGACTCTTCAACACCTTGCCATCAATCAGAAACAGCATGAGATCTACAGTTGAGGTCACGAGTGCAATGGACAAGTACCTACAAATTATACTGGACCAACCAGGCTGTGGGGTCAATGTAGGCCTGTGGTCTGCAGTTTTCAACATTTTGATTGACCAAGAACCCATTCTAGCAGCTTGGGCCCAGCTTGGGCTGTGAGATTAAGACCCCTGAAGACTTCCCAAGGTTTTTAACTGGTCTTTTGACTGTTTACCTTCAAAAATTCATATGATATACCATAGGCACAAAGTGTATATCTGGATACCGAAAATGGATCTTTGGACATGAAGAATATTGAATGCTGTGAAGTATACTGAAATATCTACACATAACAAATCCAAACTCATCAACTAATTCAGACAATACTTTCCCCAGCATATTGAAAGAAACTAGCCTGCAAATATCTTTCCAATTACCAAAATATTGAACACCAACTTACAAGAGATGAGACATGAAATGTGCATTGAACTACTGAGGCATTAGCCTCACATTGGTTTTAAGTAAATTGTTAGGAACTATAATCTGAGACAAAATCTTTAAGATCTTAGATGAAACTCGATTGATAACTAACCATCAACATGGTTTTTGATCTAAGTGATTATGTTTAATGAATCTGATTGCATCCTTTAGTCTAAAAAATGTTCAGAAGACTCCAAGGCAGGTTTAGACTTTCATAAATCTTTTAATAAGGGACCTTGTAAAAGATTGCAAAATGAAATTAAAACTCTTGACGGAGGTGACTGAATATGCATGTGTATTGTAGATTAGCTCTCTGAAAGAGAAAAAGGGTGGTATTCTGAAAGAGAAAAAGGGTGGTATTAAGTGGGGAAGCATGTGACTGGCTTCAAGAGTTTAGTGGAGTTCCACAAGGCTCAATCTTAGACCCAATCTTTTCATCATCTTCATCAGTGACATAGAGACAAGACTCACTTTTAAAATCTTAAAATTTGCTGATGCACAATATTAGGAAATTGCTTGAAGATTCAGGGGGATGTAGACAAACTGGTGGAGTATATCAGTGTATACAGTGCTGCCAGAAATATAAATCATGAATATGAAATGCTTGATAAATCAGTACTTAAGTTAAAGAAAAGGAACTTGAAATGATTATCATTGACAGTAGATACAGTGAACAATGCCTAGCTGCTTCATTACAGCTAATAGAATGGTAGGTTCCATTGCTGGAAATATGAAATACCAGACAAGGGATACAATATTTCCATTTACATATGCTGTTCAGTTCTGGTCACCATACTTGGTCAAAGATAAAGAGAAACTTCAGTGAATACAGAGAAGACCAGCCAAGCTAATCCCTTCACTCAGAAATGAATTTTATGAGGAAAGACTAAGACAAAATTATTCTCCCCACAAAAATTGCATATTCCAAAGGGATCTGATAGAAGTGCTCAAAATATTGAATAATCTTTTGAATATATCATTAAAGATTTCTTAACTTTCGGCAGAGATTTAGTGACCTGAAATAATTGTATGAATTTAAAAGGAAGATGTGGGCTAAAGCTTTTTTCTCATGGAAAGTGGTTGAGCGTTAGAGTGAACAACATCCAATGTAAATACAGTGACTATAAATACCTTCAAATGAAGATGAGATGAATATGTCATTGATATCTGTTATAAGTAAAAAAGATCATGTTTACCACTAATATTTTTTTTTACTTGCAGAATCCAGCTGCAGAGCAGATGTTATCAGACTGATAGGGAACTTTTCCAATCCACACTTCTCCATAAAACTTCTATGGCATTATCTTTCCACTACACTGCATGGCATTTTTTTCCTATCAGTTTTCTTACTGGTAAAAGGAAGAGGTGGATGAGGAGTGCCTTCTGCTTTTCTCCCATTTTTTTCGACTATTTTGAGATCACAGCAGCTAACCTTGTTATGGACCATCAGGTCTCCTGTTATCTGTCAGCCCATGTACACCAATGTAACCTGTGACTCTGGGCTCCTCCTTCAAGAGAATTGGTTTCCACAGCTCCTCCATTCATATTTGAAAGTTATTTCTTGCTCAGGGTTAGTCTTATTTGAAAGTTATTTTGTGTTTTAGGGAAAGTCTTGTTTGAAAGTTTTTCTCAGACCTACCTCCTTCATGTAGGTATCCTTTCATATTCCCAGTCCAAACTGCAAATGAGGGAAAAGTTTTTAAACCTATTTTTCTGAGGCAGTGTCATATGACCAATTTTTCCAGGTTTTCTCACCTTGTCTGGTGTCCCCTCCTTTTTGAAACCATTTATCTTTACTCTCTGTGCCTGTCTTGAGTTGGCACTCATAATCTGCAAAGTATGAGCTCCAACTCATTAGTAGGGGGCAGATCTACAACATTAGCCCATTGATGGTTGTTGATTGGCTGAGGATGAACCTGAAATAAGTAGTTACTATGGATACCCTTGGTTTGTTTGCAAAGGGTGAGTGAAGATTGGAGCCTCCTCTCCAAGATATTGAGGGTAAGCTGAGTTTTGGCCCATATATTCTCAAGAAAGGTCACTTACATGTGGAGCACAACCTCAAACAGAAAAGTTTTTTCAGTATTCAGTACCTGTGTATTAGGGTTTCAGTAATTGAACATTCATACAGACACTTGGAAACTCCTCCCCGTAACAACCTAATTTCATAAAACTGCCTTTGTTGATAGAGGCATGTATCACCTTAGTCTATTATCAAGCTCAGATAATTACTTTTGAAATGTAAGGTCTCTTTCTGTAACTCGAGATCTTTTCAAGTAGGGAGACACATGATTGCTAACCCTCTTATTCATCCCTGTTACATATATTATCTTAGACTGATGTGTTTGATAGGAGAGTTGGCTGTATTCTTGCAGCTTTGCTAAGTACTGCATGGGGGCTAGGTAGTTGTTAACTAAACCATATAGAAATCCCATACAAATGTTTTGAGCATGTTACTGGCTTTGCATTGTTTAAAGGCATTGACACATTTAAGCATTAGTGAATTTTAACATCTGATACAAGAAACATTTCATCAGTTATAATTTGATAGATATACAATATTATGAATATGAAATATTCTGTGTTTTGGAATGTTGGTAGGTTGAAATACAGAATAAAACTAGGGATTAGAATATACACATCAGTATTCTAACACCTGTTAGTACATAACAAATTTGGGATCTTTCCGTGATTATTGGTAAATTTCATGGATCAGAAATAATGTTAATTTGCTCATAGATTATGGTATGCATTTGATAGGTCTTCCCAGATTCCACCTGCTTGCATTTAAACTGTGTGTGAAAAGTCACCTTTGGGAATACTGTATTGTCTTTTGATGAAAGAGAGTACAGTCTATTGGATGTATTGCAGATTTGAAGCTGCAGGAGCCCAGTAAAAGGGGTCTTGGGGTTATATTATTAACACAGTTTAAGCTTCATTAAAGTTATGAATAAGCAATGATTCTATTACTCAGCATTTGTTATTTGTGTAATAGGAAGATGAAAACTGATTAATTATAAATGAATCTTGCTCTAGCAAGATATGTTTTTGTAGCAGATGCTGAATGCACAAAAAGTTTCTTTAGATTAGTTCACTGTGTCTGAGCAGGTACCTGATGAAAATTAGTGAGCAGAGTAATTGTTTATTCTGTCTGGCATGGTCGTCATAATAGATATATTGAACCTTTTCAGAAATGAGGACCAAGGCTTAGTAAAGAGATACATAGAAATCATGGGGTACTGTAGCTTTTTTACCTAGTGAAACATAATTCATAATGTTTGTGGAATTTTGATTTACAATTGAAGAGAGCAATTTTAATTATAAATTAGCATTTTATCGTTGAAATAGGATGGTGTAAGACATAGTTGTATAAAATTTCAGGTCTTAACATACACAGATGGTTTACTCCAACTGTATTTAGTTTTGGGATTTTTCAAAAAGAAAAAATGCATTTTAGGTTTGTTCTACTTACGTGTAGCATAGAATGAGGAAAATCTTATTACCTTATAGTATGACAAAATTTAAATTGCAGCTATGTTTTCATATTATTTACCAGTTTAGCAGTGTATCATCTGTTTACAGTGTTTGAAGCGTCTGATCAGTGAATAATTCCTTTGGATGAGTTGGTAACTTGGATAAGAGTGCTTTACTCGTTTACCTCACCAGTGAATAGGTGGTTGATATTTTGAAAGCATTATTGTGGACGAGTGAAGAGTTTCTCCCTTTGGAGAGTGTTATTTTTTTCTCAGAGTTTGTTTCCTGATGAGCTTCATGTAAGTGGTATCAAAGTTATGATAGTTAGATATATTGTTTTACCTTTTAGATTATACCTTATGTCATGTAGTAGAGGTAATTTTCATTCTTTTCATACATATCTCATCTCTTGTGTCACATGATTAGCTATAGTATGTGATAGGTAAACCAGCTTGGAGAGAAGTCTTATAAAGATATTTAAAGCTTTGCAGTTTGGTCTCTAACACTGAAATTTTTTTAAATGATTCTACCTTCACCACTTTGATTTGAGACATTTTATAGGGAGAACTTTGGTGTTTTGCACTAGCACTGCCTTTTTACAAGATGGTAGAAATGTTAGACAGGAGCTTTAGGTAGAAACATTAGGTAGAAGTAGAAGGCAGGAGCATTAGCTGGGAGCATTAGATTGAGGTAGTAGGTTGTAACATTAGGCAGGAATATTAGGTAGATGCATTAGGTAGAAGTAGTTAGTTGGTAGGAACATGAAGTAGGAGCCTCTGAAAACACTGTGCTAGAGCTGCCCTCTGCCAGTGGCCTGTAAAGGGTGAGGCACTAAAGGCTTAGAAGTAGTACTGGAGTTCAACAATTATGGAGACTCTTATGCCATTGCCACCCCCTTGAGGGAGTTCCCAAAGGGAATGGGCATCAGATATATAGATAGAGAGATAGAACTTTGGCACATTTCCAGACATAGGGATTTTGGATATGAAGGATTATTAGATTGCTCTGAATGCATGTTCTCTAACCTGCTTAGATTGAAAAGGAATTAAAAGAATTTATGAGTCATTAAAACAGTATCCCAAGACCACATTGAAATTATTTAGTTCTGATGCAGTCGTTACAACTGGAAATTCTTCTTTTGCATTATCATATCTTATAATTAGTATCTGTTGAGGTTAAGTGTTGTTTTAGGATTACATCTTCCTCAAAAGAAATCTTTTCCATTATTAAAACCTAGCTCATTGCTTGATTTATATTCTTAGACTTACTGAATCTCTCTTAATTGGAATGAAAATTAAACAAGGTGAACTAATATGTATTGACTTGCATTGCAGTATCAGCACTGAACTTTTAATGTTGTATACTTTATCTTATAGATTCTAACCAAATAACCCAGGAATTCTTAGTCATAACTTGAGAACAGGGAAAACCAATTCATATGTTTATTAATATTCATAATGTAATAAAGTTATAATTCTCAAGTAATGTCAAAGAATATTTGTATCTGAGTTTAACCCTATTACAGCAGATGAGACAGAGGAGGAGGAGGAAGACAAGGAGTGTAAGTCAGTTGTTGCTTGATATGCTTAGTGAAAATTATGCATTTAGATGCCTTATGCCTGCTCCTTCATGTCTCAGAAATATATGGTGTTTTTAAGAAGTGTTTCTGTACTAACACCTGTAACTTCGACATTACTTCTAGTGGCATGTTTTACGTTCATCCTTATGTAAAGAAATAAAGGTGCACAGTTATGTTCTAGTTTACAATGAATACCACCAAATATCTATTTCAACTGTATGGGATGGCTGTTTCCTTGTAAAGGAATTAGCCATGTCTGGGGTTGTGGGTATTGGATCACAAATCATTAACCAGCTGAACACCAGATCTCAAGTAATATGCTGCATTTCTTAGAAATTAACAAAAAGTTTGAATTAATTCAGAACTTTCTGTAGCATTCTAACCCTTTTTTTCTCTAACAAATTCTTGTGAGTGGTATTATTTTGAAACAGAAAAGTTTAATTTTCTGTCCTCAGTATTCAGTGGCAGACCTAAACTATGCAATTTACTGTTGAATTGGAGGCTAATTATAAGCTTGAAGTTTATCGTCTACTTTTATTTTTCTTTTAATCATAACCTTAACAGTGATAGTAGGAAGTGGCCAGTAGTGTATACAAGTTCATTTCAATATCATTTTGAGACTAGAATGAACTGATACATGTTGATGCTCTCCCTGTCTTTGAGGATGGTGTTTTGATGATCAAGAGGGATTAATGTAGTTTATTCATGGGCTATGAATGACAAACAGTGACCATCTGTACAGTTGCTATAAGTATCCATTTCTTTTTAGTTATTATAAACAATTGCTTTGTCTGTCATTACATAATGATAGATTTTTCATTGATTACTCAATGAATGATGAAAATGGAAGATGCTGCTTTGTTGTTTGATTAATGAATATCAGTTGGATATGATGTATTAAACCTTTTGTATTAATTTCCAGTGGTAACTTAATTTGAAATTGAAAATATTTATGAAATTTGAAGACTGAAACATGACAAAACACCATATTGTAAGAAATGATGAAATTGCTTGATATATTGTATTAATGGCACTAAATTTGTACTTTAGTGTATGTATTCACACTCCAATGTTTCAAATCTGGAAACTCCCAAAATCCAGCACTTATGAGAATTGCTGATGCTTATTGAATCCTATAGCACTTCAGTCTTATGTAATCACCTATCATTACTATAGTTTACAACATGTAAAACCTAAGCGCATAAGCAAATGACACTGGAAGAATTGCCTAAGTAGTCATCAAAACCTTGTATGTGTTAAGATACAAAAACTTCTGACTCATTCACTAAGCTCCTTGCTTGATGCTCAATAGCCAGAGCTGAGTTTTGATGATCCTCCAGGTACTTCCAGACTATCTCCTACAGTGGATGAAATCCAAGACTTGTAGGTCAACATGTACCTTTTGGGATTAGAGATAGTTAGGTCTTGGTAAGTACACTAAATAATTACAGATGTAATATTGTTTAAAACCTTTTTTTTTTTTTTCATACATATTTGCCATTTCCCATGTTATTAAGGTAGTGTTAGGAACAGAGGACTGAGCCTTAGAGGGAAAATCCTCACTTGGACACCTTCCTTGTTCCTTTTTTAGAAAAGTAAAAACAGGAGAGGAGGATTTCCAGCCCCCTGCTACCTCCCCTTTTAGTCGCCATTTACGATATGCAGGGAATAAAAAGACTTAAGGGGATTTATATGTTGGGAAAAGAAAACTCCAGTGGTTGTTTTGACTTGTTAAATGGTAATAAGCCCTGTTGACAGTGTCTGTACTGAAAGTATGGAAAATTATAAAATCAGGTTAACAGATTTGAGACATTGGAGAGTATTAGAATGAACATCTGTGTTTTATGTTTATAAGAGAATGAGAGAGAAAAGATGTGCTGTAGATTGCTTATGCAATTCTGATGTAAGTGATAAGCAAGCACTGCATGACATTGATATCATGTTTTAAAGTAAGCAGAACACTTGTCAATTCAGATGAAATTTTTGTGACATCAATACTTGATTTGTAGCTGTATTAGTAATTCACGATTTCAAAAGTGTAATCTAGATTTGTAGAGCTTCTTGGTTTATTGCATGGTATGATGTGTATGTATGTTACTCTTACTAACAAATGAATGTATGTTTCAGTTAGCAAATGAATGTATGTTTCAGGCCTTTCAATTGTCTGTTGCAATTTTTTTTTCTTTTTTTTTTTATCTTTGCTTTATCTTTTGACATACTGAGCTTTTGTTTCAAGTTATTTGTAGATTTTACTCTCAAGTAAAGCAGAAATTGTATTTTTTTTTCTTTTTTGCTTTATTTTACAGTTTGATATTCTCAGAAAATTTAGGTCTGTTAGAATTAATGGGAGAATCACTGAAAAAGTTTTAAAGACCTTTTAAAATTTATAGGGAAGTAGATATTTTGCTTGATTTTCTAAAGATGTAAGGATATGTACATTTTCTTGATTTTTAGCTTTCAATCAGGTAAGTCTTTTGCAACTTTATTAGACATGTATGAGAAAAAAATTGTTGGAAAAGAGAGTAGAATATTTGAAAGTCTTATTGGGGCCATGTGACATTTTTGAAAAAATTAAGAAATTATATAAAGAAATAAACAATATGTTTTAAGGGAATGGAGTAAGTTAATGTACAGGGGTCATTTATAGGGAGGAAACAAGGATGAACCAAGTAACCAAGGAGATGGTGAAGGATGGCATTAGTGTGAAACAAGTCACATTGCACAGTAATAGTAAAAGAATTAAAGTTCAGGGTTGAGGGACAGCTTAGTTGAGATGTGAGTTTAGAGAAAACTTGGAGGAAGTGAAATGTTATAGATTCGTGGGAGTGGATGGGAATGAATGGAATTATGGAAGTGGAAATGAGTCTTCGGGTGAGTAAGGGGGTGACAGTTCTAGAAACACTGAAAAATATGGGGAAAGAGATAATGTTATGTGGGAGGGTAAAAATGGGTATGTTTGAAGGTAAAATACTCCCAGCAATATTATATGGATCTGAGGCATGGGCTATATATTAGGCTATGTGGAGGAGGATGGATGTGTTGGAAATGAAATGTTTGCAGACGGTATGTGGTGTGGGGTGATTTGATCAAGTATGTAATGAAAGGGTAAGAGATAAGTGTAGCAATGAAAAGAATGTGATTGAGAGAGCTGAAGACAGTGTGCTGAAATAGTTTGGACTTATTGAGAGAATGAATGAGAAGAGGTTGACAGAGAGGATTTATGTGTCAGCATTGAAGTGTACAAGGAAAATGGGGAGACCAGATTTGAAATGGAAAGGTGGAGTGAAAAAGATTTTGGGGGAGTGGAGCCTGAACATGCAGGATGGTGAACGGGGTGTACGGGATCAGTGAATTGGAATGATGTGGTATACAGGGGTTGACGTGCTGTCGATAGACGGAACCAGGGATTGTGAAACTTCTGGGTTAAGCGATGGAAAGGTCTGTGGAGCCTGTTTATGGATAGGGAGCTATGGTTTTGGTGCATTACCCATGATAGCTCGATTATGGATGTGAGAGGATGATGGAGAACAAGTATGAATGTGTACATATGTATGTATATGTATGTGTATATACATTTATATTTATGTGTGTGCATATATGTAAAATATATGTGTATGTGCAAACATTATTTTTCTGCACAAGATGATCTACAGATATACATGGATGAGGAATGATGGAGGAGAAGAGCAAAAGGCTTTGATTGACTCTGTGGCAGTAGATGAAAGATTGAGAAAGGCTGTGCTTGATGCTAGAGTCACGAGAGGATTCTTTACAGACTTTGGCTGTTTTGCAGTTCTTGTGGGGATGGGGATCAGGGAGAAGTGAAGGTATGGTGTAAGGAAGAATGGAGAGGTAAAAGTGTTACAAGCCACAGTTTCCTTCACCAAGAGAAAAGCATGCATTTACAGCAAGCACAAAACTTGTGCTGCAGAGGTCCATCCACAGCTTATGAGCCCCTTGTTGTGAGAAACAGTTATTACAAATGAAACCATAAAAGATATACAGTTTGGGGCAGTGAATGCAGCATATTGTTAAAGAAAATGTGGGTAAAGATTTAAATCAAGACATTTGTAGTGTCAGAGGGCTATATAGATTTAGGAAATTTTAGGGAAAGTATAAAACTTAGGTAAAGGCTTATTGATAAGATCTTTATAGAATAGCCCAATTGCATCACAGATTTGGCTAAGGTAAAGGCTTATTGATAAGATCTTTATAGAATAGCCCAATTTCATCACAGATTTAGCTAAGATATTCAATTCCGAAAATATTCTTTTGCCTGCCATTATGTTTACCTGGAGAATCACTGAGAATTTTAGATGTTTCATGGTTTAAAGCAGAGGATATTCACCTTGTTAGGAATTATGGAAGAAATGTATATTTTATTAAATGCAGTATATAACAGTAGTGTAAGAGGAAAATTCTGCATAAGGGATAGAAGTGCTTGAATGTGTTTGGGGAGAATTTCTCGCTTATTTTCCTGGTAAGAGAAGGACATACTTAAGAGATAAATGTGAAAAGCATTTATATATGCAGTGTATTTCTTATACTAGAATTTGTATGGACTGGATCCTGGATACTTACAATGTTGATGTGAAGTCTGTGTGCAGTAATAATTTTGCTGAAGTATTACATTATTCCTGTGATTAGACGGTATCTCAAATTTATTCTGAAAACTTTATTATGATTTAGTTATAGATATGGATTAGTGTTAAAGTTCATATTATTGATGTAGTATGGCCTTTGATTGAACTTGAGGGATTCACAGTAGAGGTAAATCTAAGTGTAGTTATATGTACTGTTTTATGGTTTTGGAATACAAAGTTTCTGTTTATTTAAGATGATCAATATATTAGGGTTTAATGTGACACTAACATTTTTGTTCTGGTGTTTTTTCATGCTCGTCCTTCAACCATAGATGAAAAGTGTCGACCTATCAAAGAGATTCTGGAATTTCCACCAAGGGAGATATTTGTCCCACATTACTACTATAGGAATCTTCTGTTTGTATCCCCAAAGGATTTGAATTTCAGCAATAGACCAGGTAAGATTAATGTTTGAATCAGCCGCACCAGCATTATAAAGTAGTGATTATCATGCAATGCCTAACCAAATTTCATTTGGTGTATAACACATATTACAGCACTTTTGTGTTTATTCATGTTGATACTCTGTTCCTGTACACACGTTTCATAACACTCCAATCACTTATCTTCTCGTAAGGTAGATATATGTGCTTTCACATATCGGGTGTTTGTAATGCAGTTACTCTGCTTTCTTGACTTGGCTGTGAGTTCACAGCCATGCAATTAATAGACTACTAGAAATGTGAATTTATTCTGTTGAATAATTCATTTTGCTGTGGATGAATAGTTTTTCAGCTGCTGGATATATGATTTGCTTATTATGTCTTATTTTATCAAGTATGCCTGGTTTTCCACTTATCATTTTACATCCTTCTGTATGGTTACTTCTGTCATGTTTCTCCTAAATTTTCATATTATCCAAAATACCTTTCCTTCTTATCCAAATTTTGTAAAACCAGTCTCCCATAAAGAAGTTCTTTGGAACATTTTGTTGGTATGAATCAAATTTCCACTTCATATATCATTATAGGCTTCACTGCACTGTATGGTTGACTTGTGACACCTTGTAGCAACACCAGTTAATTATTGTCATTATTTTGCATCCACCACATTTATAAACTTTGTAAATCTCTCCCATGTTTATATTTTCTTAGAAACTGTTGGGTCAGTTGAACTAAAACTTTTAAGAATTGTTTTTTGGATAATCCTTTTTAAAATTACCCATTTCATGCCAATTCATCACCTAATACAGCTGCCAAAGGGCAAAATGGACTGATTGGCTGAAAAGTCAAAATTGGTGTTAGAGACCACGGAGTAGATTTGACCAAAATTCTTGAAATGATTGATTGATCGTCCTCTGTAAAGTTTCTTTATTTTGTGCCTTTGTGATATTCAGTATAGTCTAGCAGTCTTATTGGTCATATGAGAAATAAAGGTTAGCCAGAACAATTCACCATTCCGCAGAGCTCTGGCAATCTACAGTTTTTCAATGTTAGAGAATTCTTCAGACACCATTATTATTGTATGTCTTTGCTTATGTTCATCTTATGCACAAACTCACTAGTCTGGTCTTTCACCTTAAGTTTGATGATCAGTTTAACTGTTCATTCTCTTTCAAATATGCCTTTAGATAATATTTTTCACCTCTTCATCGCTGTAACCCAGTGCTTACTTTATTAGTTACTGTTTATATAGATTTTATCCTTTTGATTCATTATATCTGTGTGTATAATGCCATAGATCTGCCTCACCCTCTTCCATAAACTGATGCAATCTAGTCCAGTGGACCATAGATCTGCATCACCCTCTTCCATAAACTGATGCAATCTAGTCCAGTGGCACACTGTCCTGCATTCATTTTCTTTCAAATTTTGCATACATCAACTTAGATGCAAGGTTCCTCCAACATCTACCCAGTTACTGTTGCAGGATTTGATTGTTTCATTCTTCTGTATATCTAGAAACAGAAATTTTCAGATGAATAGATTTAGGCTTTAAGAGAGAGACTCAGGATATCTGCATCAATTATTATTGTGATGATATTCAGTACTTTGGTATGTTTGTTTACATTTCCTTGAACCTTCATGAGTGCAGGCCAAATTACGTAGTTATGCCAACATATCCTTAGAACAAGTTTTCTTCATATATATTTTTGAAGATATGATATTCACTTTCTCACCAAAATTACTTTATTTTCTAATTCATATAAATTTTTTATTATTTGTTTTAAATTTTGAACAATAAGACATACATAAAACATTAAGAAAAAATCTTTTAATTCTTCTTATGTTCAAAGGAGATCCAGTGAAGGTAACTGAATTGCTGTACAGGATGTGTATCAGCATTTTGTCTAAATCATGATTTGTTCTATATTTGTTTTAAGAAAGACCTATATTATCCTTAAGTTATGGCTTCCTGTGGTTAGTCGTGTGACCACATTGCCCTAACACTCATTTGTTCCATTTCCTAATTTCTCCAGCTTTAATCCTTCAGATATTCATTGTTTATCATGACTTCATTTTTTTACTGATTACTTTTAAGGAAAAGAAATTACAGAGAGGATCTTTAGTACCTAAGAGCATGTGATGGGAATGAAGATGCAAAAAATGCTTAATCTTCTTGTTGCAGCACAGTCTTTTATTTGATGTTAAAGGCCATCAGTGTATCTCCTCATATACTCAATTGCTGCTTGCATTTGTAATATTTCTTCACAAATTCTTTCAAGAAATTTTTATGACTGGCAGATAGATATTGGGAACAACTATGACAAAGATAGCATTGATAAGACAGTCCACATAAACTTTAATGTTGTTTTTAAGACAGTATCAGACTTTGGGTTTATAACAAAAAGTTATTAGAGATATTAGAGGAATCAGTAAAGTAGGGAGGGAGGGAGAAAAGGAAGAAAAAATGAAAGGGAGGTGAGAGAGAGAGAGAGTGAGAGAGAGAGAGAGAGAGAGAGAGAGCATGAAGTTCTTGTTGCACTTTGCTGCTTGGAGAGGGAGAAAAGCTCCGGAGAAGTTTAGAGGCATGGATAAATAGATAGAAAAGAGAGGGGAGCAGGGGTAATGAGTGATTTTTATTGAGATTTTTTATTGTCTGTCTGTTTTTTGCACATTAATACACCCAGAATTCAGGCATGATCATTCTTAGGGTAAAAATGCTTTACAGACTTGTATAAATTGCCTTCATAATTTCTTTCTACAGTTTAATTATGCAGTGAAGATTTAAGCTGGATCTGAAATGTTTAATCAGTACTTTATGTACTTTGTAGGCTCTGCACGCAATATTGCAGTGAAGATTCAATTTATGGCTGGAGAAGAAGAACAAGCAGCATCATCAGTCATCTTTGGCAAATCTTCATGTCCAGAATATACTACAGAGGCACATACTGCTGTCACATACCATAACAAGTCTCCAGATTTCTATGATGAGTTCAAGATAAAGTTGCCAGCGGTGCTTGGGGACCAACATCATATTCTTTTTACTTTTTATCACATTTCATGTCAAAAGAAGAATGAGGAGAAGACCATTGAAACTCCAGTTGGATACACAGTAAGTAGATAGTATTCTTTCATTTTATTTAGTCGGTTTATTGTTTGTATATTGTCTCCTGATTCAGGCTGAAAAGACAGTCATCACACTGTGTCTGTCTGTGAATTGTTTTTTCTGTCTTGTCTGTCCATAGTTTTTTTTCCTTTTCTCTTCTCATCACAGCCTTGTGAATTTAGAAATTAATATAATATTTTGTGAATTTATGCATATATGTTTATGTTGATATGTATATGTATGTGTATGTGCATGTATGTATATATGTGTGTACATGAGTGGATGGGTCTTTCTTCGTCTGTTTCCTGGTGCTACCTCACTGATGTTGGAAACTGTGATCAAGTATAACAGTGATATATTATTTTATTTATACTTGATCACTGTTTCCTGCATCAGCGAGGTATTGCCAGAAAGCAGACAAAGAAAGACCCATCCACTCATATACACACACATATATGTATATACACGCACATACACATACATATATATAAATACAAAGTAAACCCTCGATTTAATGGACTAATAGGTGGGAAGGGTATGTCCGTTAATGCCGAAAGTCCATTAAATCGAATGTAACCTTTGGGACATTTTTTAATACAACATAAAGTTCACACACTTTCTTTTCACTCCTTTATCACTTGTTGCCATTTTGAATTGTAAGGATTGCAAAATTATTTAATAAATAAAGTCACAAGTCTCTGTATGCAACCTGATCGCATGATAGCTTGAGGCAGACTGAGACTGAAACAAAGCAAGTATACACCACGCTACCAAAGACAAGTGTGATTTGAAATGTGCATGGTGTGGTTTTTGAGACTTGAATTCTTTTAAATTTTTTAAGTCATTATTGATTAATGTATTAATTGTCAGGTTCGTTAATTCCGAAATTTGTTATCTTGGGTCCCTTAGATCAAGGGTTTACTGTATATATACATACACATACATATACATATACATTATATACACATTCATATTCATACTTGCTTGCCTTTATCCATTCCTGGCGCCACCCCATCCCACAGGAAACTACATCGCCACCTCCTCCGTCAATGAGGTAGTGCCAAGAAGCATATGAAAAAAGGCCACATCCCCTCACATCCATTCTCTAACTGTCATGTATAATGCACCAAAACCACAGCTACCTATCTACATCCAGGCCTTACAGACCTTTCCATGGTTTACCCCGATTGTTTCACGTACTCTGCTGTGGTTCAATCTATTGACAGCATGTTGACCTCAGTATACCACATCGTTCCAACTCGCTCTGTTCCATACCTGCCTTTCGCACTCCTGCATGTTTCAGCCCCAATCACTCAGAATCTCTCTCACTCCATCCTTCCACTCCAATTTGGTTTCTCGCTTCTTCCCTCCACTTCTGACAGATATATCCTCTTTATCAACCTTTGCTCAGTCATTCTCTCCATATATCCAAACCATTTCAACACACCCTCTTCTGTTCTCTCAACCACACTTTTTGTTACCACACATCTCTCTTACCCTTTCATTACTCACTTGATCGAATCACCTGACACCACATGTTGTCCTTACACATTTTATTTCTAACACATTCACCCTTGCAACCATATGATAATGTTGTAACTACTATTCCTGATAATAGATATCCATTTTTGCTCTCCGAGATAACGATCTCTATTTCTAAATATTCTTCATCGCTTCCAGAACCTTTGCCCCCTCCTCCACCTTAGGACTCAATTACACTTCCATGGTTCCATTTGCTGCTAAGTCCACTCTCAGATATCTAAAACACTTCACTTCCTCCCATTTTTCTCCATTCAAACTTACATCTTAACTAACTTGTCCCTCAATCCTGCTGAACCTAATAACCTTGCTTTTATTCACATTTCCTCTCAACTTTCTCCTTTCACAGTCTTCCAAACTCAGTCACCAGCTTGTGCAGTTTCTCACTCAAATCAGCCCCAGTGCTGTATTATCAGCAAATAACAACTGACTCACTTCCCAGGCCCTCCCATCCCTAACAGACTGCATACTTGCTGCTGGCACACACACACACACACACACACACACACACACACACACACACACATATTCGAAAATCTAGCATTTACCTCCCTCAACACCCCATCCATAAACAAATTAAACAACAATGGTGACATCACACACCCTTGGCACAGACCAATCTTCAGTGGATACCAATCACCATCTTCTCTTCTTACTCGTACACAAGCGTTACACCACTGATAAATGCTTCTCACGGCTTCTAGCAGCCTACCTCCCACACCATCTATTCTTAAGACCTTCCACAAAGCATCTCTATCAACCCTGTCATATGCCTTCTCCAGATCCATAAATGACACATGCAAATCCGTCTGTTTCTCTAAGTAATTCTCACACATTCTTCAAAGCAAACACCTTATCCACACATCCTCTACCACCTCTGAAACCAAACTGCACCTCCCCAATCTGATGCTCTTTACATGCCTTTACCCTTTCCATCACTACCCTCCCATATAATTTTCCAGGTATGCTCAACATAGCTTATGCCTCTGTAGTTTGAACATTTACCTTGTCCACTTTGCCTTTATACAGTGGCACTATACATGTATTCCTCCAATCTTCAGGCACTTCACCATGATCCATACATATATTGAATATCCTTTCCAACCAATCAACAACATAGTCGCCCCCTTTCTTATTGAATTCAACTGCAATACCATCCACTCCAGCCACCTTGCCAGATTTCATCTGCAAGGCTTTCACCACTTCTGTCTTCACCACATCACTCTCCTTAAATCTCCCACTTTGGATACCATCCCAACCAAAACACTCTACATCTGACACTCTATTGTCAAACACATTTAACAGTCCTTCAAAGTACATCTGACACTCTATCGTCGAACACGTTTAACATTCCTTCAAAGTACTCAGTCCATCTCCTCACTTCATCTCTACCTGTTATCATATTCCCTTTTGCCATCTTCACTGGTCCCCATTTTTTCTATTATCTTTCGCACATTATTTATCTCCTTCCAAAACATCTTTTTATTCTCCCAAAAGTTTAATGATGCTCTCTCCCCAACTCTCACTTGCCCTCTTTTTCAACTCCTGTACCTTTCTCTTGACTCCCTGCCGCTTTCTCGTATACATCTCCCAGTTTTTTCTTGCATATTTTCCATTTCCCGCATTAGTGAGGTAGTGTTAAGAACAGAGGACTGAGCCTTGGAGGGAAAATCCTCATTTTGCCCCTTTCTCTGTTCCTTTATCTGGAAAAGTAAAAACAGGAGGGGAGGATTCCCAGCTCCCCTGCTCCCTTTATTATTATTATTTTTTTTTTATTTATTATACTGGATCGCTGTTTCCTGTGTTAGCGAGGTAGCGCCAGGAAACAAAGAAAGACCCATCCACTCACATACACACATTTATACATACATGCACATATATGCACAATACATAAATATACATAACATCCTGTTTTTACTTTTTCAAAATAAGGAACAGAGAAGGGGACCTCCGTGGTGTAGCGGTTAGCGTCTCTGACCGTGACGCATTCACGGGCCGCCCAGGGTCGAGCGCATAGGTTC
>JAYMFT010387062.1:0-35472 GCA_038088735.1 Panulirus argus | reverse complement strand
CCGTATATTCTTAAGACCTTCCACAAAGCCTCTCTGTCAACCCTATCATATGCCTTCTCCAGATCCATAAATGCTACTTACAAATAATAATGTGTTATTAGATGTGGGCCTGACTTGTTGAGCAGTGGATACTTACAGAACACAAAGATTTCTATACATCTTTAACTTTGGGGAAGTATTCCATTTGATTTACAGTTGCCCTGTTATGTGTAGGTTCTGGATTAGACATATGTAGAATATCAAGTCATATTGCTATTGTTAAGTCACTAACATTTGGACCTCTTAATGTGGTGGATTAAAAGTAAAATTTAGGATAATTTATCTTGCTAAAGAACTGTTGTCATGATGCACTTTTTTTTGCCAAGGGACTGTTGTCATGATGCTTTTCTTTGCTAAGGGACTGTTGTCATGATGCACTTCTTTATTAAGGGGCTGTTTTCATGATGAATTTTGGGGTTAAAGTGGAAGTAAAGTACATGTTATATTCCACATATTTTGATAACCATATTTATTTTTTCAGCAGATTTGCACCTGTCTCATATATGTGCTAAATTACTATGTTCTTCCAATCGAACTTTTTTATTTTTTCAAAGTACAGTTTATTCTATAAGGTAAACCTGTTGTAGAAATATTATTGGAACTCGTGATTAGCTCTCAGAATTATGTTTCTGTATTATAAGATAGGAATCTATTTCAACTTTCAGGCGTGGACAGTTAGGCATTGGTGAATTGTGCCAGAGTGAAAAGCCAGTTGTCATAGAGAATCTTCAGGGTATTGCCATCTCTTCTGTAGTTTGTGGAGGCTGGCACTCTGTTGGTAAGTATAACTGTCCATAATTATTATCAAAGATAAAAGAAACATTGTACACTGTACAATGTACAGTCCATTTTCATATGTGACTTGATATCCAGTGTGAATCTTTGATGAAAAGGTTATTATTTTATCAATGCCAGTATTATTGTATGTCTTTTACTGATGTTCTTTTAATTCCAACTATAGCTATACATTTCATAAGAACAATGAAAATATCAGCAGTCTCACATGTCATTATGAAGACGAGGGAATATTTTCTGATGGTGAAATTTGAAATGAAACTTTTCCAAACAGGAACATTACCTTGTTATTAGCAGTTTCCCATTCCACCATTCTTTTGAAGATGGACATGAATTAAAGAAAACATATAGCTTAAGTTGATAAGCATTATTTTGCAGCTTTTATTATTTCTAATTTCTTCATTTTCTTTCCAGCATTGAGTCATACTGGAGATGCATATGTTTGGGGTTGGAATGAAAGTGGACAACTGGGCTTTCCACCAAAATCTCAGGGTAACCATTCAGTCATAGAATCAATTGAACATGAATGTCTTTGCTTTGAGAATTTTCCAGTTGATGGCAGGAAGATATGCAAAAGAATTGGCAAAATACCTGTTTGTTATAGCCACAAGTCATCACATTGTAGCACAGAACCCCAAGGCAGTGTTTCAAACATAGGGAATGAAGATAGTAGAAGTTCAAGGGTGAAATTTGATAAAGTGAAGCGAGAGAAGCAGAATTATAGGCCTTCAGATAGTAGAATAAACCAGGAGCACAATACTGATGTAATTAATGTTCAAGCATCTCCCAGACTGCTGGACTTCTGGAGTGAAAATGTAAACATTGTGGATGTTCAGTGTGGAGACAGACACACTTTGTTTCAATTAGGTAAACAGAGTTTTATTTTTTTGTTTGAGCCCGAATTGAAGTTTCATGCTAAATAATTTTGCTTTGAAATTCTAAATTTCTCATGTTTTCTTTAACTTAGTGTTTGTTTGTAGGATTAGCCCAGTTTTGAAAATGCTTTAATTGTATTCTTATCCCATCAGCTTTGGGACAGAATTGTTTTGATCTGAATGCATTTTATTATTGTATACAAAAAGCTGTATGGTATATACTCTAATTTGTTCCAAGTGGAATTCTTAGTGAATCAACATACAAAAGTCTTCTGGTTTGAATATTGCTTCATGCAAATATATGTTGTGTGTAGGTGTCTTCTGCGCATTTGTTAAACCACAAAGAAGTATGCAAATATAATATGTCAAAGATTTCTTCAGTCTATATCAATTATTTTTCCTTTCCCATAAAGAACTGGTCTTTGTCAACATCACTTTGGCTGCAAGGGTTTATAAAGATGATTGCCACCTTGTTTACAGGGTCTGTTTTGAAACTCATCCCTGTTACTATTGCCACCTTTCCTAACATATTACTTTGAATCTTCTTCAGCAAGCTTATTTGTCTTTTCAAGTGAGAAGATTGAGTTAGTGATGCTTTTTTTAACGTAGATTAAATGCACATTATAATTATCATTTTGAACATTTTGTCCACGTATGAAAAACCATATGCATAAAATTTTGCACAGGCCACCACTTTAAAGCAAAATTGGTGTCAGAGACATGTTAGTGAATATTTTGTTAACTTCTAGAAGGCTTCTTGAGAGAGGGTTTTGTGTGGGCCCTTTTTGTAGTTTTAAGGACACACTGCTGTCAAGATGCTACTAAACAGTAGTGAACAAAATATTAAAGTATTGCAAATACTTGTGCATTGTTGAAGTTGATCTTTTACTGTATTCAAAACATGTTTGTAATTCTGTAATTTATATATTTCAGATGATGGAAGTGTATGGTCAGCTGGCATGAACAAGTAAGGAAAAAAATAGTTTATTATGCAAGTGTATTCCTTTTACATGTCTTTTATCTCTAATGTTGAAGGCTTCAGTCATGAACAAAAGTCCTCAGTGACAGAAAACCATAAATGGAAGGGAGAAAATGAGAAGGGTTACCCAGAGCCTTTGAAAAGAACGAAAATATTCTTTTTGAATGAGTAGATTCTAATTGTTGAGAAAAACCTGTGATTTGTAATGAGACAAAACCATAAAGAACTTTCCTGCTAAGGCTCTGACAACATATCAAACTTTCATGTAAAACACTTTGGCATGTTTACAATCCAAGCACTAATAGATATTTTCAACCATCCCTTTCTACACAGCATCCCTTACATGTGGAATCTGCCAACATGATACAAATCTTATAACCCTCCAAACCACTTAAGTCTCCTTCTTCTTACCACCCTATATCACTTCTATCCTCAGCATCCAAAATTTTTTTTCTAATACAAAAGTGTAAATTTAAACCAAACCAGGATGGGTTTTTCGCATCTCTTTTCAGATTTTGGTTTGTTGATAACCACTATACAAATTTGCTTCTTTTTATGTATTAAGTTTCTTTAAATACTCATAAGTTTTTCATTTTAAGGCTTTAAGGCATAATCATTTCAGATTTGAACTCTGGCTACAAGATTATGAATTTCTTAATATACTATGCAAATATTTTATGAAAAATATAATATTGCCAAATACTGAATGCTAATTTGACCTTTTTTTGTGGTAAATTCACATAAAAATTTTCTCTGAGAGTACTGGATGGGCTGTTTTAAACAAAGCTTGTCAGGGATAGTCCATGGAATGCCTCTTTTCAAAATTCTGTTTAATGATCCAACCATCAAGGATGACCACTGTTACTAAAATTAAATATTTTTTCAACTAGCTAAAATTTCCTTAAGGTTAGACTTTTTTTTTTTCATGTTGGCTCTAGTCACAGACAGGAATCCTCATCAAGGCTGGGCCTTAACTGAAATATAGAGAGGTTAATGAAAGGGTAAAAGAAGAGACAAGGGAAAGTATTGATGAATTTTGGAGGAAGTAAAAAACTATATTTTAAAATGTTCTAGGTCATAATTATTGGGAAAGACATGAGAAAGTAGAGAGTTCCAATGCTTCAAGATGTAAGGAAAGAATCAATTATCAAAACAGCTCACCCCTGAGTTACCAGTGGCCACAGTAATCATGTGACACAGCAGTTTGCTGAGTATCGCGTGGTTAACCTAGCGGTGGGTGTACATAGACAGCCAGCTCTTGAGAGCAAAAGCCAAAGTACTAAGATATCCTGTCCAAGGCTGAGTTTATTGAGGAAGTTGTGTCAAGATAGGATGCAGATTGAGTGAGAGAAGGAGCAGAATTGAAGGATGTGGAGGAATGCAGTGTTGAGTGGTTAGCATATGTGTGCACTTGCTTGTTTGTGGAATAGAGGATATTGTTGATGAAAAGAAGAAAAAGTATAGGGAACAGGACAGAACCCTGAGGGACACCACTGTTGATGGAGAAAGGGGAGGAAGTTGATCCATCAACCAGGGCCTCTGAGAGGAGGTTGCAGGGGGTACATCGTACCTGGGCCCGGGGTTCCAAAAGGGGGCCCAGGAATATCCTGGGATCTCAGAAAATTCAGAAAATCGACAGAGCACTCCATTCCACCTCTCCCTCATCTTCTATACTCTTTTTGGCCTTACAGCTTATGACATAAAACCGTAGTGGATAAAAGCAGGATGACTAATGGAGAAGGGAAGGGGGCCTGAAAGAAAGTTTGTACCCCCTGATAAAATTCCTCTCAGGGGCCTTGCTGTCAACAGCCATGAAGATAGATCAGTCATAGAGGAAGTTAGATATGAGGGAGCAGAGTGAGGGAGGGAAGCCAAAGGAGGGGAGCTTAGTGGTGAAACCATGATGGCACACCCTCTCAAAAACATTAGATATATCAAGGGCAGCTACCTAGGATTCCCAAAAATTTTTCAGGAATGATAACTACACATTAGTAAGATAGGAAAGAATATCACCAGTGGATCTCACTTTGCAGAAGCCATACTGGTGATCAGAGCGTGTGTTTATGACATAGGTGCCGGGCTTGAGTTTGAATCATCCAGCGTTTCAGTTACTGTCTGCCTTCATATCTAGAAGTTGTTTTTCCAAGATCTTTCCTCACAAGATGTCTGCAAAAAAGGCTATAAGTTCAAGTGCAATTAGTATTACACATACTTGAGTAAGTGACACTCTCAAGTAACCTTGCTCCCTTTTTCCACTTGTGGCTTGACAGGTGTGAAAAAATTGATTGATTTATGAAACAGGAGACAGACTTCACAAAGAGGTAATATTCCATGAAACAGAGAAAAGGAGACAGACTTCACAAAGAGGTAATATTCCCTGAAACAGAGAAATTGCTGTTACTGAAGGCCCTTAGTATCAAGCATTTTGATACAAATAGGCTTAACTCTGCTGTACAGGGTTAGTTTCTTAAAGATTTGACCATAAAAATTGCTTCTTCTGTTTGCATTACTTCTCCCTCAGCTTCATGTCTTCTTTGTCTGTACATAGTGTATATTTCCTTGCTAAATCTTATGTACCATCCTTTGGTAGTTGGGGGACAGGATTCTGTGTGTGCTTTTTGTCAGCAAGGAGGAATAGTAAGAGGAAAGCATATCTTATTTGGATGCACAGAGTTGATATGGTGAAAACTACTTTCAGATATGGACAACTTGGCCTTGGTCATACGGAAGCTGTAGAGGTGCCCACTGAAGTCTTCAGTAAGGATGTCACCAGAATTTATGCTGGAGGATGGAATTCTGTTTTTTTTTATAATGTAAAATCATTCAGAGCCTCAAATTCTATGAAATAAAATATTTTGATATATATTAACTTAAAACTGTTTTTCTTTTCTTTTAATTTCCTCAACCCCATAACAGAGTATAACTAATAGTTCATAAGCATTGTCTTTGATTGGATAAAGCAACTATGTTACTTTAATCTGTTTTATCTGGTTTGTTAATAGTTGTTACCATGATGATGTCATAATGATAACTTTGCATGAAAGCTATTAATTAATTTATTGTAAGGTTTATTTAGAAAATATTGCTCTTTCTTGGTAATCCTTTCACTGTAGCTGGGGCTTATATACCTCGATAATTTTTTTCTCTTCATTTCAGCTGGGGTGTGAGAGAAAAAGTAAACATTTAAATGTTTAAGATATTTCATGATTATTCAGTTCATAATTATTTGGTATTTGTCAGCCAGAGGATACATAAATTATGAAATATTTTACCTTATTTCAGTTATAGAAGCATTTAAATATGTTATATTCCATTTTGAAAGAAAAAGGTTTTTGGCCTGAAATATACCCTAAACTTTTGCCTGTATTTTTTCCTTGTTTTCCTTGGAAAATAGATTTTCATCAGAACCTCATTATAGGCCATATTCTTCATGTCGAATATGATTCTAGGGTTGCAGTTTATTTGCGCACCATTAATTCTTGTAACAAACCATTACAATGATTATGTGATTAAAATACTTCTTGATTATTAGCTTCATATTTATGTGGTATCTGTCAGTCAGAGTAAACTTTTTGATATATTCTACATTATCATTACAAGTATAGAAGCCTTTCAATATATTTTATTTTCAAAACTAAAATTGCTCTACCTGAAAAATACCCATAGGTATTACTTGCATTTTTTTGCAGGTTTTCTGTGAATCATAATCTGACATAAACCGCTTTTGTTTGACATCATAAACTCTTCCCTTATGTTTCCATAGAAAGTACACAGCATATCCTCCTTATTCTCTGTTCCCCCACTGTCCCTGTTTACTGCTCTTCCATTCACCCCACTTACTGCTTCCTATTTTCTTCACTCACTGCACCCCTGCCCTTTCCACTTAATTGTGTATTCTCATCCATCCCATTTCCTGCTTTGCTACCCTTTCTTCTCATTGCTTCCGTACCCTTTCTTCTCATTGCTCCCTAACCTTTCCTACTCACTACATCCATACTTTTCCCAGTTGCTGCTTTTCCATTCATCCCACTCACTGCTTTTTTACCTTCACCACCTATTCCTCCCCTACCTTCCCAACTCACTGCTTTCCCATGCTTGCTCCTTCCTTGCTAGGACTTCACTGTACTACAGAGAAATACCATTTGAACATGCATTAAGCATAGAAAACACTGTTAAAGTTACAATATATCAGACCACAATCTGTAATGTAAGGGCCTTGTTTCTAAAACTTATAAAATTACAAAATCTAAATATTATTTGGTTTCGAGAGTTTTATTGAATATTGACGTGTCAAATAAGGGCTTTTACATATTAGCGGCTAATTGGTTACATATGGCATCCCAAAGAATAATGTAATTATGCAGCAAAAGATTTAAGGATTGTGGTCTATTTGTTTGCTTTCCAGATGTTACTAAGTCTATATGCATGAGACATTATTTTTCCCATGTGCTCAAAAAATTACTGATGAGTTTAACACATCAATATTTCTTGAATCTTTCAACACTTGTTTCTCTGTAAATTTGCATGTTAATTGAGGGAAAGTAATAATTAGGGTTCCGAAAAGATTTGCAATTGAGCTTCCCCCTGTCCTTGTATGAACTACTTACTGATCCTGAGCCTGTGTAAACCTTATTTGGCTTAACAGAAAACAGTAATAACAGTTGTTTTGATAGGGTTACTAACAATTTGGTCTAATAGGGGAAAGTATCTAATGAGACCCCAGAAGGGTCAGTGTTGAGCTTGCTTCTGTTCATGGAGGAACTGGAGCTTCTGCACAGAGTTTCTGAGAACCATTTGTTTTCCATCATCTGTAGTTTCTCACTCACTGTCTGATGCTTTGTCTTCTATGATGTTTTTGTCATTGCAGGTTAACATGTTTTCAGTGGTCTCATTTGTTTCATCTAGGTCCTTTAGTGAAGTTTGTCTGTGGAAAACTTTAGATTAGAATAGATAGGTTGTGTTAGAACACGCTATATGGGAATTTTCACAGATACTTTGTCTTAGAAATACTGCATGTTTTGGAAATTATATTGCAGCTTTAATATTTCCAATGCAGTCATGGATGATAAACTGTTTTAGAAAGCTTAGGCTTAAATGAGACAAATGTAACAAAGAAAGCCACTTAGCACAGATTTTAAAATGCAGAGAAAAAGCAACCTTCTCTTGTGATACATGTTAAATTGTTTAACACCCTCATGAACTGTAAAATGAATACCAGTCTGTAGGCATTGTCTCTTGTAAAATGGAAAATCATTGTCATTGTTGTGTTATGAGGAGATAATTTGATTTCAGATTGTGACATACAGCATCTTCAAAGGTCTTGTCTTTGTAGTTTACATTCCTTATGACTGTTACTGTATTTCTTTGTCATATATTTTAACTGAAAGTTGTAAGTCTTTAGGATTAATGCAGCTCTTCATAAGAATGATAAGACATATGTACTACCCATGCGTCTGTGCTATAATAATATGAAAATAGACAGGATTAATGTACTTCTACAACATTTGGATAAAACATAGTTCATACCAATGTGAATGCACTGTAATGGTATGGTAGTTTACAAGAGTACTACAACTCTGCATCCACTAGAAATGAATTTCATACCCATGTGTATGTGGTGTGATAGTATGATAGTCTACAGAGTTGGCACAAGACAATAGACAGTGAAAAATGAAGATGAGAGGAGGATACTCAGTATGAAGAAATCATTAGAAAGGGATGTGGATGAAAGTCTTTTAGGATAGTATAGCTATGTAGAACATGAGGCAGATGACAAGTTGGTTAATGAGATATACAGTCCAGTTAAAAGTGTAAGGAGAAGAGATGGGCCTCTGAAGAGATGGATAGATCCAGTGAGAGAACTGATCAGGGCCTGAAAATGAAAGGATCCAATTTCCTTTCACTTATTCCAAGGTCTGATAGTTAGGGGGCCCTAAAAATGAGAAGATTCATCTTTCCTCACAATATAATTGCTTTTATTATTTCTAATCTTTAGTTGCCATTTAGCCTATTTAATCATGATAAACTTGCAAATTTTGAGGGCCTCATTTAGCCTAGAATACTGAAGGGAGGGGGTTAAGAACATTATTCCCAGAGCTTCAAAATCCTAAATAAGCCATTACTTAGAGGTAATGGGGATGTAGCACTAATGCATCATGGTTAATCACCTCCCATTTCCTTTAGCCATCACATATTTCAGCATAAAAATAGAATAAGCGAGTTCACCTGAACCTTACAGACATTGCACAAAAGCATTAATTATGACCTAGATGTTGCTTGGGAAATAAGCATTGAAAATTTTAAGTGTTAGAGACAGTAGTGATAATAACGAAAGTATGTTGTGAACACTTTAATTGTTTAAAACAATATAAATCTACTATGTGGGACAATAAAAGATTTTTTAATGTGATTCAGTTGGCTTGGTGAAATTCTCACTTTCTAAGTAGTTCTATAGCAAGTGATGTATTAATGACTGTATGTCCACATACAAAGCTAACTTCAGAAGTGAATTCTCTGTCATTAAAGCACTATAGCCTAGGTGAGCAGGTAGTTTGTGGTACTGGAGTGTTATAGTGTTGCAGGGAAGTCCTTGGTACTTCTTCAGTGCTTTTGACCTGCAATATATTCACAACACGGATATCTGCTATTAAGAAACCTACTTGGAGAGTATGTTGGTGTTGGTGTTGGCAGCCCAAGGCAGAGTTTCAGCACTGCCCCATATGAGGAAGGTGAAAATACCAAACAGGTGTACGACTGCGCTCACCCAGAACACCTGCCGCCACTCATTACGGCTGCCCTGCAGTTTTCACACAAACACAGTTTTTGGGTCAGCTATAGAAGAAAGCATTCAAGTACATAACAATTTTGATTATAGATATAAAATGAAGTACAAAGAAGTGTGAATTAATTGATTCAGTATGAGAAAGTGCTGTGTTCAGGATAAGTATCTCTTTAATAAATACAATCACTGATACCCATCATGTCACTTCTTTTAATGAATTGTCGGGCATAATTCAAGACTGTTAATACATAATCTTTTGTTATTCTTGAACTTAGTCAATAGCTGATCTGAATTGCTTATGAAAACTACCATGAAAGAAAACGAACACCATTGTTTCACCTGCCATTCATACTTTTGGCTACTTTCTCTCAGTAGCAAAAGTTTGTAATATGCTATGCCATTTCAAGCTCTACATTACCCTACAAAAGCACATTGTCCCATTTATTAACATTCACATATCTGTTCCATAATTTCCCTGCTTACACCTTCCTTCAAGGATATCCATGCTCTGGCAGCCTTCATTCTTTATGCTCATGATTTTTGTAGTGCCAGCAATTAGAGACTGATTTATGTATGTGACAGCCAAACCTTCTACCAGGATTTTTTCAAAAAGTTTCTAGACAGGCGACCACTATGGATGCTAGGCACCTACTGAGACTTGTAGGTGATTGTATCTGGGAGTGTGATAATGTAGAAGGGTGCCTGGTCAGTAAGAAATGACCCTCAGCAATTAATGAATTAGATACCAACATGAGTGCAAGAAGACTGATAAATATTTTGAAATTTATGATCATAAATTAGATTTTGGCAGTAAGAAGGATGCTAGGTTGACAAAGAATTACCTTTCATACCTGTTGAACAAACAAACATTATGGGTGCCAGGAGACCAATAAGGCTCATTCAGTTGGTCCTCATGGTTAGAACTGCAGCAGTTTGGAAGGGTGACAAGTCAGTGAAAGAAGATGTAATATAGGTGTCAGTTGACTCCATATCATGGATGCCAGAAGGCTGTTGAAGCTGTGAAAATGGTGGCCATGCCAAAGAATGTAGTGGTGTTGAGTAGTACCAAGTCAACAGGAGATGACCTATAACATGCATCAAATGAGTCATCACCATGTGTGCCAGACTGATGAGTCCCAGAAACGTGTTACTTGTGCAGTACAGTACCATAAGAAGTAGCCATGTCAATGGGAGACAACCTACCGTAGGCGTCATATGAGCTACTAATATGGGTGCCAGGAGACCATTGATGCCTGTAAAGATGTTGATCATGCCTGAGAGTGTAGCTGCAAAGGAAGGTGCCAGGTCAATGGGTGTGTAGAAGTAACCACCCACAAACAGCATGCAGTTTCCCACCACCACCAACAGCAAGGTGGATGCTGCCAACCACCGCCACTCATATGGTGCTTCCACCACCAGCACAGGTGTCAGGCCAGCCAGAATTAGCCCTGATGTGTAAAATGTGAGAAAACTTGCTGTAGTTAGTGTCATTAATCTTACACCACTGTTTGTAGTTATTTATTTGTACAGTACAGGGAAGTTAGTTCTACACTTGGGGTTCCATCTTTAGATCTTTAAACTTTTATATATTGTCAGCGTTCAGAATCTCGTCACTCATTACATATATCCACAATGACACTTTCAGAATATTTTTTTAAATTTTTTCTTTCTAGCATGTTTCATGTTTAATTTCATGATGTGTACATTCTCACTCTGTTTTTGCATCTTTTAAAGAACTGTTCACTGGCATCAGTCATGAAGCTGGTTTGGATACTTGAAGTTCTTCTCTTTTCCATGGAAGATTAATATACAGCATTCTGACTTATCACTATAACTCATCTCTCTTATTTTAGGAGCCACCTTTTCTTAACTTCTCTGGTCCCTATCAGTTAGCTTTTTATTTTTCTAAGTGCATTGACCAAACTTGAAAAGAATATCCTAATTCATTTCGTATTTACACTGTGAATAGCATACTGAACATTCCTTATTCATGTATTGAAAAATATTTGCTTGTAGACATTTTGTCTCCTTTACAGTTCTGACTAGACATTTTGATTTAAACTTGAGGGGCAATTTCACCCTCCAAGTCCCTTACATACACACATTCCTGTGGTTTGTTTCCTCCTGGATTATATTCATATTAAGGTCTTTTTTCATCAAGCCCATCTCTTATCAGGTTGTATCATCCGTGTGTGAAACTAACTTTGGAGCTTAAGTCTGTAAGTGATACAGTCATTCTTAACCTCTTTCATGATATTAACATCATCTGCAGATATACTTAGTATGAGTCCACTTGTTTTACCATGTCATTAAGTTACACAGATCATGAAGAGTAACAGTCCCAAGATTGAGCCTTTCAGTACCCCACTAGTTTCCTCAACCCATTTTGAGAAAGTTTCTCATACATGCCTCACATATTCCCTTCCACAAGGATAGTTTCTTTCCATCAAAGGAGTCTTCCCCTAATGCCTGCCTGAAAACCTTGCTTCTCCAGCTGTTTCATATGTAGCACACTGTTCAGAGCCTTTGACACTTTCAAAGAGGTCTAAGAGATTTATCAAGCATGAACTTCTTCTCCTTAACGCACATTGTCTCTCACAGAGATAATCTGTCCTTGTAAACCTTGATGTTCTGAGGGTCATTCACCCGACATCACTATATCCTACATAATCACTTTTGATGCAGAGAGTGTCATTCTGCTTATGCTATAGTATCCTAAACCAGGACCCTGATGCTGAGAGTTATTTAACTTACTGTATCCTATACTCGCATTCTTGGCGCTGTGAGTGTCATTTTGGTCATACCTTTGTATACAATACTATTAACCATGGTACTGTGAGTGATATTCACCTCACACCATAATATCCTTCACTAACATCCTTGGAGCTATGAGCATCATTAATCTCACACCAAAGTGTTGTGCACCTATCATCAGTCATTCACTTAACACCACTGTATTTTGCACTGTCAAGGTTTATGGTATTTCTTAAAATATGATTTTTCATTTATATTTGAAATACTGACTTACAGGACAAGATATGAAAGATTGGTAATCCTTTTTAAGAAATATGCTCTGAAACCTAGATGTTTCTCCAGTGTAATGAGTTCTTTCAGAGACCAGTTTTACTTAATAGTGTCTTCATTATCTCTCCCTAGGGATGAAATTCATTTTGGTTTCTTTTGCTCACTCTGATTTTTTTCAAGGTAACCTTAAAAAGCCACAGTAATTCTGTTCCATTAGTTTGCTTTTGACTTACCTAAAGTATTGAAGACTTTTTTTATTCTGGTGAGTGTCATCTGCTTGCGTTTGAGAGCATCCACCACCAAGCCCACAGTTGGTGACACTGGAAGTTCCAGTGCCCAAGGTAAGGAGGACATCAGACCATTCTGAGGGAGGTACGGTTAATCAGCACTTACTACAACACAAAGAAGGCCTCACAGGGTTGCTAGAAACAAAAAATTTAAAAAACTAATTGGAAAAGAGAGAATGGAACACAAAGAGGTAATTTCCACTTAAGACTGGAATTAAGAAAACATGCTTTTCCATGATGACAAGTAAAGGAGGTGATGCCATAGATACCTTCAGCAGGGATCTAGTCCTTGAAGTATTAATACCATTCACAGTCCCAAGTGTGATATAAGTATGTCCCGTTTAATCAGTACACGTACTTGGATAAATTATGGTTTTGGTACTCCTTGGTAATTTCTTTTTATCTGTAATCAGCAGAGCATCATTCTCCATCCACCAGGATTACTGATAACAGTCTTACATCCCTCTCTTTATGCAGCAATATATGGTAGCACCCATCATTATGAAGGATAGTAAGAGTTTGAGTTATTGGTGAATGTACTGAAGATGAGATTGTAACAGCTGGGAAATTTACATACTTCATTGAATGGGGTTGATGAAAGAGGAGAAATATAAGCACTGAAGGTAAAGAGATTATGAACTGTGATTTGAAACAGAAAATGGAAATGTTAAACTAGTACTGAGAGTAAGTTGGTAGTACAGTATGAAAGGAAATTTATGGAGGGAAATAAAAGGAAAGAAATATTAGCCTGCAGTTGTGGAGATACTGTCAGAGGGATTGATGCTGCCCATTTTGTTAATAATGCATTTACACAGTAGAATGAATGGTAGATTATTAACATGAAAAACATCTTTTAAATTGATGTGTCATTTAGAGTGTGGAAAAAAGGAAGTAATAAAATTAGATTGTTATGAAAGAAGTGATTGATCAAGAGTGTTTAGTGAGGTGAAATGGCATGGGGAGAAAAATGGCCAGAAGAGCTGAGGAAGCAGAGGAAACAGAATAAGTATCTCAAGGCTGGAGGCTGTTGAAGGGTTTAAGGATTTTATCGTATGTTGGAGATGACAGATGGGCACATTCTTTTGTCATATGTTCAAGGTTTGAGGAACTCACCTGATCAATGGAGAAGCCAAACGTGTCCCTCATGAAGACTGGCTGATGCAGCGTGAAGATTTGATAACCAAAGGTACTAAAGAAACTGGTAGCTAGGAGGGCATACACAGGCACACTCCTTGCCAGCATCAGCAGTGGAGCTGGCCTAGACACCTCTTCAGGATCTAATTTTTTACCATAATGATGGAAGTATCTGAAATGATGTCATGTATTTTTGGGAAGCTGGAGAAGAGTCTCTAATACTCAACTGAGAAAATATATCATCTCATGATCTTCATGTGACATGGTCAATGTCACAGGCATAGAAGACTCAGAGTAGACTCAGTGAATATTGCATGACTTTGAAAACACCTCTGTAAGTTTTATCTGTTATATGAAAAGTTGCCTACTTAATTCATAGCTTCATGTATTATATCACATTTAATTCCATATATTCTTTGCTCTGCATGGAACAAATGCAAAAGGCCAGTTGCTATTTAGAAATAAATTAAAAAAAAGTCTAATTATACCTTCTAAAGATGTGTATTCATGACTGGAAATGTCAAATTCATGAAAGTGTAAAGTATATGATAAAGATTTCATGTATTAGCCTTTAATATGCATAACAAGGTGCCCATTTGCGAACCCTTCACCAGTAAAAGATGTGCATTCATGATTGAAAATGTCAAATTGATGAAACTCTACAGTATATGGTAAAGACTTTTAGTATTTGCCTTTAATATGAATAACAAAGAGCCCATTTGTGAACCCTTCACCAGTAAGATAATGAAAAACCTCATATTCTTATAAAGGCTAATATTCTACAAGTCTCAGCCATTGATATATATGCCAAATTGTAAGTATTGTAAGAGCACTTATCTATACTGGAATTAAGTTGATGGGAAGGAAGAAAAGGCTTTTGGGTAAACCAAGAAATTAACAATATATCGTAATCTACTTTCTTGAAACCAGATTTAAGCAATGAGTTCTATTGTTGATAAGTTCAAGGGCCAAAAAATTGATGATGGTAAGAAAATGTAACATTGCAAACAACTTTCTTTTATAATTTCCAATTTCATTTAGACTTATTATACTTCAACATTTGAATACTCTCTAAGTCTCTCCCCATGTCATAATTACAGAAACACTGTGCTCACTGCCCCAAACTCTGGATTTATATGGGAGTCTTTTTTCTTATTTCCATTTGTGGTAACTGTTCCTCACTATGGGCTTGTGAGTCATGGAAGCATTAGTCTCGTTTTCATGAAATAGGCTTTTGCAGGTTCAAATCCTTAAGAATCTCTTCTTTTTGGGTTATTTTACTTTTTTTTCACTTATAGTGGTCATTCCTAGTTAACAATTTTTTTCAGTTGCCTCAGATAGTTCCAGTAATTTTTCTTTTTTTATGATTATTTCTGTAGTTTTTAACTGTTCCCTAAGTGAAAATATATTTTGCCCACAAGAAACTCAATACTGCAACAAAGACACTGCACTGGAACATGAAATGTGAGTCTTTATGTTACTGAATGACTGGATATCATAACTTTAGCTCATAACATGTCAGGAGTAACAACTGAAAAATAGTTTTTGGTGTATCATTTTCTTTTTTCTCTATTTTCATTCAAGCTGGCAGCAGGCTAGGACCACATATATTGCAAATTGTAATTGATTTTATAGTGCATTATGGATTTTTTTAAAGATGTAGAGGAGCAAAGTATTCCTTAATGACATTGTTGAGAGAAAGTGTCACATACATAACTTATAGAATGTATAAAGAGCATCAAACACACAGTTTATGGAATGTATAAAGAGCAATTATACCAAATTGGATTTTCTTGTTTTACATAATTTTCTCAGTACTAAAGCAGTGAGATGTGCTACATTAAGGTTTGTGTAATTCAGTCATTGATAAGTGTTGCAACAGGAAGCACTGGCAGCACCAGAGGGCATAAGAGAATAAAAGTACCTTAATTCTGCTTCTGAGATGAATGGGTGTGTGGAAGGAGAGTTGTGGAGGAGCACTGCACAAATGAGGGTAAAGCTGGCACTCATCAGACCCATCACATAGAAGGAAGAAGGCCAGCCACCTAACGGGCCATGGAGACACAGGGACGAGATGAGTGGATGTGCCACCATTACACCCAGGGGAAAGCCAGAGTAGACAATGCTGGTCAAGAAACCTAGGTCCCTCTGTGACCCCCAGCGAGTCAGGAGGTAGGGGTGGGTGTTTAGCCCCAGAGCCTGTAGTAATTAAGAAATATTGCCTACTTGAAGTGATGAGATGAAGATTTGCTTGCATTAATGAAGTGTCTCAAGACATGATTATGATTTGTTGGGATTGATGATTCTGTATCAAGAAACACTGTTGAGATGAGTTTGAAAAAACAAAACACTGCACAAAGACTGAAGGGTTATTGAGATCTTAAGGACATAAAAAGAAAGTTTTGCCTTAAGATGAAACTAAATTTTCGATATAAGTAGATAATGAATATGTGGTAAGCCAAGGCCTAAGTTATCTAGTTATCCATGGAAGGAGGAATCAGTGTCAGGCTCAGATTCCCCTGTGGATCATATAACCCTGTAACGAGGTTGATAGAAGCTTGAGAAGCTCCTGAGAATGAGCTTCATGTTGTTGCAGTCAGATGAGTATCTTCTTGTGAAGCATTTCAGACAAATACAAATATCCAACCTGTTAAATAAAGACAAGATATTAGCCACATTTCAGGATCACAACACACAGTAGGAACTGATCTGTTCACCTCTGTAAACCCCTGTATCACTCGTACGGTGAGGAGGGCTCCATAGTGGGCATGGGCAGCTGATGGCAGTAACAGATTTGTACCCGCATTCATTCCTAGGCTGAAGAGCATGAGAATGCGGCCACCCCATCGATCACATGCCCACCCTCCTAGAAGCATGCCCACGGTGTAGCCGTAGAAATAGCTGGAGAGGAGGTGGCCTTGGATGGTCTTGCTCCAGTTGAAATCACCAACATGCATCTGAGATATGGAAAGAATGGTGTACTGTGTAATCACTGTCATAATTAGCTTATTTCTGTGCTCAAAATGCAACCATTAGCAGAATTCATAGGTGCCATGATGCTCACTTTCTAAGTTATACTGATTGTTAGTTAACTGAAAAGAGACAGAATGCTGTATGTTAAGCATTTTTTCATCAGGGTTAATGCCTGTGAATGGTTCATCACCAAAACAGCATATAAATGATTGTTAGTTAGACACAGAATGTTGTATGTTAAGCATTTATTCATCAGGGTTAATGCCTGTGAATGATTCATCACCAAAACAGCATATATAACCAGTTGTGGTCTGCATTTTCACTTCAAGATTTTATTAGTGAGTACTATCCATCCCTTCTTAAACCAATGAAATGCTCAGGGTATCCTAGAATACATGGTAATAAAGGAAATGCTTTGTATGTCTTACCTGCCTGGATGAAATGCCAAGTGAGTCACAACTGTGCTCTATAAGGTGCCTTAAGGATTTTGCCTACTGTATGAAAAGTCACATGAGTCTTGCCTACTTTGTGAGATGCCATATTGGCCTTGCTTACTCTGTGAGGTGCCATAAGAGTCTTGCCCACCCTGTGAGGTATTTTAAGCATCTCATCTACAGTGTGAGAAAAGTAGATCTTGTCTAGTTAGTGAGGAACCATAAGGGTCTTGCCCACTCTATGAGGTGTTTTAACCATCTCATTTACTCTGTGAGACATGTAGATCTTGTCTAGTTAGATGCAATAAAGGTTTTGCCTACTCTTTGAGTTACTATAAGAGACAGTTTTATCTGTAGAATGCCATTAGGTCCTCATCATTGTTCAGACAGATGCTATAAAGGTTTCACCCTGGCTCTGCCAGGTGCCATGTAAGGATCACTGTGAATTCCAAGTGCCATCAAGTCCTCTCCATGGCTCTGCAATGTGCCACAAGATCCTCACTATTGTGCCATGAGAACCTCACCATGGCTATGGCTCTGCAATATGCCGTAAGAGCCTCACCTTGGCTTTACTATATGCCATGAGGGTGCCACTATGACTTAGGTGCCATAAAGACCTCACCATGACCCTGCCAGGGAACACAAGGGCTTCATCATGGCTCTGCCAGGTCCATGAGAGTTTCACCTGTGTTCTCAGAGATATCATAAGGGCCTTACATGTGCACTAAGTTATCATAAGGATATCATGTGCCATGTAATATAACATGAGGGCTTCATGTGTGCTCTGTAAGATATCATGAGGGCCACATGTAAGCTCTGTAAGGTAACATGAGGGCCTCATTTGTGTTCTGTGAGTTAAGGTGAGGGCTTAATGTGTGCTCTGTAAGATCTTAAGAGGGCCTCATGTGTGCCTCGTAGATCATGAATGCCACGTGTGTTTTGTAAGCAGTATTATAAGATTCTTATAGTGTTCTCTTAAATAAAATAGTGAGCTCACCTGATGCACAGTAGCATTATCATCCTCCACTAGCAGATCCAGTGAGACAAATGCCTGAGGACTTTGGCTTAGTTCTATATTGGTAAGGTTTGAAGAGCGAGGCGTGAGGCTGGAATCCCAGGCACTGCCGGGATCAGAGTTGTAGTCAGTAGTGCCAGGAGATGGACTCACCATGCATACCAGGGCCATAGACAGGCTCATCCGTCCCAGCATCAACTGTAGGGTTCCAACCATGACCAGAAAAATGGTCCACAGCCGCCATGACATCAACAATGGACCTGTTCATGGTTATAGATTTATAGTTTCTAGGTTACTGTGAGTCATGTGGAAGAGTGAAGCCATTGGAATTAGGTTGGTAAGACACTGCTCATCAGAAAACTACCAAAAGAAGTACCTGAAACAGAGTCATCACGGATGGTCTTGTAAAAGTTTTTTACTCCAAAAAGGATAGTTAAAGACTTAAAGCTTGTTGGGATAGGTCAGAGGTGGTCGATATGGCCTATTGCTAGGAATAGGAATGATTGTTCTACCCCTAGGGTGGCAAGTAGTGGTGTTGGTGGTGGCCCAAGCCCTTGGGAGGTAGGTGGTGGCGGTGGTGGCTTTAACCGTGTGGCTAGAAATGGTGGCTTTATCCTTGGGGGTGGGAGGTGGTGTTGGTAGCTTTATTCTTGGGGGTTGGAGGTGGTGGTGTTGGCTTTATCCTTAGGGGTAGGAGGTGGTGGTGGTGGCTTTATCCTTGGGAGTGGGAGGTGATGGTGGTGGCTCTAGCCCTGGGGTTGAAGATGGCAGTTGTGTCTTTACCCTTGGTGATGGAAGGTGGTGGTGTTGGCTCTAACCATGGGGTGGGAGGTGGTCGTGGTGGCTTTATCCCTGGCGTTGAAGGTGTTCGTCGTGGCTTTATCCTTGGGGGTAAAAGGTGATAGTAGTGGCTCTAGCCCTGGGGTTGGCGGTAGTGATGGTGGCTCTATCCCGTGGTGGGAGATGGCGGTGGTGTTGGCGGTCTACCCCGGGGGGACAGTGAGATAGTATATACGGTCATGGTGGTTGCTCTGTCCCTTGGGTTGGAGGTGGTGGTGGTGCCTCTCTCCCGGGTGGATAGTGAGATAGTGGTTGTGGTGGCATATGGTGATTACATCTGTGCTCCACTGACATTTACCTTTGCCTCACTTTAATACTGCAGCGGGAAGGACGGAATTATCGACCTTCACACCGAGCAAGGACGTTGGTATTTATCAGCCAACATTTCTTTTCGGATTTACCAGATGTATGTGAAAATGTGATAATATACAATAGTCCATTTTAAATCTGAATTTAAATCGTCTTGGTTTGGTGAAAGGTTACGTCTGTTTACGAATATCAGTTGAATTGAAGTATACAACTTATAGCTGTGACTATTCCCAGCATAGAAACTGAAAGGCATACTTTTTCTTAGCAATACATAACAACATGAATGAAAATTAAGAGTTGACAGAAGAGGGGAAGGAAATGCCTTCTGTCTACTTCGAGAATCTATCAAATTTCGGGAAGTATAGATAAACGATAGTTTTATGGATTAAATTCAAAGACAGTGATCGACAGAATGTGCCCAAACCATGTTGATCTATAATCTTTCATGGAGGTTGGACGAGTAAGAGCAATTTTCAAACAGGATAAGGAGGAAACAGTCACAATAGTGAGGAGCTTATCCATGCAGAGTTGTGGAAGAGCTGGTGACATTTTACGCAAATTAGAACGGATGGGTAAGAAGAGTGGATCAAGATAGTCTTAGGTAATAGTTAACACGAGATGCAAATAGGCAAGGGATTACAGAAACAATGTGGAAGAGACATAGCCTCATTACGTTCGTAGGTCATGAGAAGGACAATGTGAAAATGAAGCAATATTCTCAGCGTGCATATCACTAAAATTTATTCTTCCAACACATAATCGAATGAGTGCAATTAGGATCTTAAATACCACTGATGTACAACTAGTCACATTAACATTTATTTTTCACTTTCTTTTCCTCGAGTACCTCTTCCTTTTCGTAGTCACACCACAGATACCGTCCAGACCTACGCATTGATCACTATTTAGCTCACTCTCCATTGTTCTCATTCTGTTTTATCAAGTAGCTGATCACGACCTTCAGACAACAAATGAACAGTAAAATGGACATTCTTACTGTCGTTTACAGTGGCTTCGTCGTCCGGCACATCTATGTCTAGTTCATACTTTTCAGACGGTAGTTTTAACTTGTTGCTCATTCTGTTGAAAAATGCCAAAATAAATAGTGTTAAAAGTTATTGCCTGGTGTCACACAGAGCTCAAGGTTACTATTAGTCCATCTGATAGTGTGTGTGTGTGCGTGTGGCGGTATGCGCATACTCCAACCGTATGGCGTAGTATTTTTAGCCAACCATGCTGTGCCACATCTCACATTGTTCAATACAATTCACTGTTAATTCACGTTACACACTACAGCATGCGAAATACATCACGTCAACTGTGTATGGGGAGATGTCAAGCGGCCAAGGGAGAAAACGTAAGAAAATCCTAGTTGATTCCTGGAGCCTAGGTTAGGTAATGTTTTCAATTTTCAATGAACTATTTAGAATCTAAACTTCTAAAGGTTAGTACAGGCTTACCTGGGATCTCAGAAAATGCAGAAAATCAACAGAGCACTATATTCCACCCCTCTCTCATCTTCCATGCCTTTTTTGGCCTTACAACTCATGGCATAAATCGTAGTGGATAAGAACAGGATGACTAATTGAGAAGGGAAGGGGGCCCAGAAGAAACCTTGTACCCCTTGATAAAGTTCCTCTAAGGGACCCTGGTAGTCGACTGAAGATGAAATAGCCCGGGAAGTGATTCAGTTGTTTTCTGATATTAAAACTTTGGTGGCAGATTTGAGTGAGAAACTGCAAAAGTTGGTGACAGTTTGTGAGGTGTTTGAAAAGAGAAAGTTGAGGGGAAATGTTAATAAAAGCAAGGTTGCTAGGTTCAGAAGGTTTGAGGGGCATGTTGGTTGGGAAGTGAGTTCGAATGGATAAAAGTTGGATGAAGTGAAGTGTTTTAGATTTTTGGAACTAGACTTGGCAGCGAATGGAACCACGGAACTGGAAGTGAGTCATAGGGTGGGGGAGGGGGTGAAGGTTCTGGGAACGTTGAAAAATGTGTGGAAATAAAGAATATTATCTGGGAGGGCAGGCATAGGTATATTTGAAGATATTGTAGACCCAACAATATTATATTGATGCGAGGTATAAGGTACAGATAAGGAAGTACGGAGGAGGGTGGATGTGTTGGAAATGAAATGCTTGAGGACAATATGTGGTGAGAGGTGGTTTGATCGACTAAGTAATGAAAAGGTAAGAGAGATGTGGTTGAGAGAGATGAAGAAGTGTTCTGAGATGGTTTGGACATATAGAGGAAATAAGTGAGGAAAAGTTGACAAAGAGGTTATATGTGTTATAAATGGAGGGAACAAGGAGAACAAGGAAGCCAAATTGGCTTCCTTGTTCTCTCCATTTATAACACATATAACCTCTTTGTCAACTTTTCCTTACTTATTCTCTCCATATGTCCAAACCATCTCAGAACACTTCACCTCTCTCAACCACATCTCTCTTACCTTTTCATTACTTACTCGATCAAACCACCACTCACCATATATATATACATATATATATATATATATATATATATATCGTGTAATTGTTCAATCAACGTACGGGATCTGATTTGCCGCTAACTTGCTTAGTTGCCTTACAGTATTTCTAAATCGTTCATATCAGCATAGAAAGCTATTTGATTATTAGTTTTATATTAGTATCATTCTTGCTATCGTTGTTCCTATTCATATTTTTATTTCTATAGAGAAATTATTGTGCAACTGTATGAAAATATTAGTACACGCGTATCCTCTGCCACCAACTTCGAATGTAAACAAAGTCAGTGTCGGAGGCTGATGTTGTTTATATCATGTAGCCGTAAATTTTAATTGTGATAGAAAAGATGGTAAAAGAGAAGCTTAAAGTTTATGCATATAATATCTTGAAGTGCACATGGCACTCATAACCAAACTGCGGTTTGTCACATAAAGTAAGTGATTAATTTTGACCGGATTTGGTGGATTGCAGCCGATTTTTCGGTCGGAGATTTGAAAATCATATGCACATTTTCCTAATATCAAAATAGTGCAGGTATATCTAAACCACAAAGCTGGAATTATTTTACTTTAAGGACGCTACAAACACGGAAGTATCTTTTGGAAGTAGAAGAAAAAAACATATCAGTGGGCTGTTGACACGTTAAAACTGGTGGTAAAAGTTCACTTTACCTCCGTATTGAATATAGATTTAAAGAATGACTACTTTTATTTTAGGTTTCTTATACAGTCCTCTTTGATCACAGAAATGTCTCCGGAGGACCGATTTATCTTTATATTTATTTTTCCTGATTGTGAGACTTGCTTTGAAGACTAGGGAATCATTTGATCCAACAAATAAACTTCCATTTTGTATGCAAGAACTTTTTTTTCATTATGTGTGAGAAAAAAGGTTGGCATTCAATCAGACTTTTAAGCCTTGTGGCATTTTTATTGACTTTATAGATTTCCTGCCCAACCTTGAGAGTTATACATCATGCTTGGTTTGGAGTCTGGCTTGTGGGCAGCCTGAGTGGTCTAAGTCATCTCAAAGTTCATCCTGTGTATACCTTACTGAAAATTTTTTTTTGAGATATACCAGTATTTTAGTTCAAGTGGCTTTTGTATGGTTTACAGTAAATAATTGGATTACTGAAGAAATATACACGAGAGATAAGAAGCAAAATTAATCATTTAGGTTGATATCCAATTAAATCTTCAGTTTGGCTTTATACTTGTATTAATGGCATGGAGTACATTGTTTTGAAAGATTTGTCTTGATAGCACACCAAAGTAATAGAAAAAAGATTTTTCCTTACTATTAGAAAATAAAGTTATAGCACTATAATGTGATGTATTCATATGATATTGTCCATGCTTTATGATTCAGTGTTAGCTTAAACAATGTGGTGTTTTTAAATCATAAAATAGCTTCATGATGGAACTATTATTATTTTAGGTGAAGTACCATGGAGGAGCCCAGGTGCATTACAAGTGGAGATGTCCTAGCTGACAGAGAGGTGGTGGTGCAAGTTGTGCAAGGTGGTGCTGCCATTGCTTCAGCCACCAGGCGCACTTTGAAAATGGTGGTGGAGCTACGAGTTAATCCTCCTGCTTCATCAAAGGTAGAATCTATTTCATTTTTTATTTTTTTATTTTAGAGGCTCCAGTTATGAGCAAAGGTCCTTATCTTTTGAAATATAGAGAGTTTAATGAAGATGATAAAGAAGAGACAAGGGAAAGTATGCAAATTTTGGAGGAGGTGAAAAACTTGTCTTTTAAAATGTGCCAGGTCATAAGTAATGGGAAAGACATGAGAGGGTAGGGAGTTCCAAAGCTTTGAGGTATATAGAGAGAAACAGATATCAAACCAGCCTACCCTTGATTTGCTGCACAGTAATCATGTAACACAGAAGATTGCCAAGTGTTTTGTGGTCTAGCTATTGGTAGGGACACACACACAGCCAGCTCTCAGGAGCAAATACCAAAGTTATACCTATAGAAGAGGGAAAGTGAGCCAAGATTGTGGTGTAAGGCAAACAGGTCAAGTTTTGAAGTTAACCTAGGACAGTTTATAAATCAGACTGCTTTCGACTCAACTTTGTCAAGTAAGGATGCAGAGCTAGAGCCACCCCAGATGTGAGAGCAGAACCTTATACAAGGACAGATCAGTACTTTGTATAAACAGATTAACTGTTCGAGAGAAAATTTATTTCAGCATCTAAACAGTACTCCCAGTTTCTTAGAAACAGGCTTCGCTATACATGAAATGTGTATGAAAATATTACCCAGATATGATATGTTGATGGATTTTGTATTCAGCAGCTCATTTCTGTCCTTAAGAGAACACAATGATTTCTAAAACAATAATAGGAAGAGATTTCATATGATTTTACAGTCATCTCTTCTCTAAGTGGATGTAACATATCCAGTCTTTTTATCAGGATGGCTTAGAAATTTTAGGATGCCTTGTATTCAGGAGTAGATTAATTTACGAGCTTATAAATTCCAAAATACAGTGCTTGCCAGTGAAGTAGGGGTGAGTTGGCTGCAGCACAACCATCACGGATAAACATGAAATATAAAGATGAAAACTGTGTATTCACCAACAGCCAGTTCTATATTGGTTTCCCTTTCCTCTTTATAAACTCCTTGAAATGACCAGCAACTGAATCAGCAATGTTCTGAAGCCATTTAGGGTCCATCTTTACACAAATTTCATAAATGACTGCCTCCAGCTTAGGTAGCAATGAAGTATCCCTGTTACATGATTTTATTTTCAGAAGGGCCTACAGATTTTCTGTTGAAGTCATATCATGTAAATTCCCAGGCCAGTCACTGAAAACTTCCACTGTACAATCCTTAAGCCAATCAGTGACTAGTTTGGCAGTGTGGCAGGGAGCCCCATCCTGCATGAACACTTCAACCTTGCACTTTTTAAATGAATCTGGAGGATGGTCTCACAGTAGCTCGAGGTAACTATATTTGTTCATAGTTTCATTCTTTGGCAACACTACTACATCCCCAACACCATGCTAACTGAAAAAATCTCATACAATAAGTAAAGCAAGGAACTTTATAGTGCTTGTGATGTCCTTTGGGTCAAATGGATCATATCCTGATCGATTGTACACATGCCCAGCATCGCCACCTGGCACAGAGAAGGTGGACTCATCACTCCACAAGACACTTTTGAATTAAGCCGTATCCTACACTGCATATAGCTTGCCTACAGTTTACAGGTTTTGAGTGGTTGGGATGCTGCCTGCAGCTATGATACTTAAGGTACTCGTGTAAGCAGCACTAAACTGTCCTTACTGACACATCACTGAGCAGTCTAGGTTCCTTCTTTTAATTGTTTTGCTTTCAAGCTTACATGTGCATCAACTTGACATTTAAGAACATTCAGAGTATGTGAAGAGGTTTTCTGGCTTTCCCAGGCCATTTCAAATGAGTCAGTGCACTGGTGCTGCCATTATCTAGCTTTACACTGTTAATATTATAGATTTACTTAAGTGGTTTATTTTCCTTGTAAAGTGCAGCCATAGAAACTGTTTTGTCACTTGTAAGGTGAGCTTTTCCAACCATAGTAGGGAAAAGAGAGAGAGAGGAAAAAAAAAAAAAAAAAAACGAAAATCCAGGGGAGTATAACAAGTCATTCCTGCCTCCCACAACAGCTATACTGCTCCAGAGGCAGGCTCATGTGATATTCTTGCATGTCACTTAGTTCTCACTACAAGCTAGAGTGTGGCAACTTCACTGGTGGACACCAACACTATTTTAGGTGGGCTAAAGTGATTTTTGTCAATATAATTGTTGTTAGCATGCTTGCACCTGCCTCAGTGGCAGGCATTATATATGACTTTCATAGGGGGTGCATGCCTAATATAGTCAAAACTGGTTACTGTATTCTGCTTTGTTGGGTAATAAGATTAGATAATTACCCTTATCGTCTTCTAATTAACAGGATTAGATTATTACCCTTATGGTCTTCTAATTAATTTCACGAACTGTAGTATAATCATAACAGAATTATGAGAAAAGCCTTTTATCATATCTAGTATTTCCTGAGTTATTTCACCCGCTTCTTTTACCACTTTATATAGGTGAACTTTGATAAACTTATAATCAAGATCACAAAGAGGCCTTATGAAATTTTCTTATCTAGTTAGCATAATAGTTTTGAGTGAAAAAGAATTAAGTTCCTACATAAGCACATCTTGGCTAGGGATTACCAAAAGATAGGTGTTTTGTATTTAAATAAATATGGGGAGTTCTTGATAATCCTGTTCTGATTTGAAAACAGGAACTTCAGAGGAGCAAAACTTTACAGTACCAATTTGCATCACCTGTGAGCCAAAATGCATTTCCCAGATATTCTAACTGGTTTTGATGCAAAAAAAGGCACAAGATTGGCAGTTTTTTTTGTGTGTTATGTGCTGAATACAGATATGCTGTTTTAAATAGTGGTAGAACCACTATGATTTTGAATGGAACATTTTTCTTCACTGGATTAGCTATCCATTTTTAGTTTGCTGTCTCAGAGCTAAGAAGTGAGTCTTAGGGAACCTGCATATGTGGAAAGAAAAGGAATCCTACATGCTTACTTTTTAAGGATGTAATTTTTTTGTTTTTATCTCTGACAAACTTTGAAAGCTACATTTATCAATTTTGTTATATTAGTGTTTGTTATTTTTTTTTCAGTCTTTTAAAAAAGACTTTTTTCAGTCCATATTGCAACATTGATTTTTTTATTAGAAATTTAAGTAAAGGAAGTTTTTTGATTTTCAGGAACTGTTTGTGCGATTTACAGATGAATGTGATCCCTTTGTTCTTTATACATGTGTTGTTCATGAAGATGATTACTACACACTTCGTCAGCGCCAAGGACTACTGATTGACTTTAATGCATTTCCACTCAAGTTTGTAGAACTTGTCAACTCTTGCATCAAGGAAAATGAAAAAGAGTCTCCTAAGTAAGTTTTTAATTAATGAAGAAATTCCTCTTCCCAGGATTTTTTTTTTTTTTTTGTTAACCTTGGATTTTTGTTATAAAGGTTTTGGAACTATAATGAAGAATTTAATTTATACCTACCTACCTTAGCAAGGTAGCACTTGGAGTGATGACTGAGCCCTTTTCCTTCTGTTCTTACTTTTTTTCTTTCTTTCATAATTGGTTGCTGTTTCTTGCGTTAGTGAGGTAATGCTGGTGGTGGGTGGGTTACGAATCTAAACATATTTTGCCATTGATTGTAGGACATGAACCTAAAATTATTTTGCTTAAATATCTTCGTAAAGTGCATTATGACTTAAAATGTTTTACATTTTTTTTTGTTGGGGGCTGCAGTCATGGACTAAAGTCCATATCAAGGCTTTGCCTTAATTGAAATATGGAAAGAAAAATGAAAGGGAAAAAGAAAAGACAAGGAGAAATATTTAAAAATTTTTGGGAAGTGAAAAAACCTGTCTGAAAAAATGCCAGGTCATAGTTATTGGGAAAGATATTAGAAGGTAAAGGGTTCCAAAGCTTCGAGGTGTAAGAAAGAAAGTTGTCAGAACTGCCTACCCTTGGGTTGCTAACAGCCACACAGTAATCACGTGATGCAGTAGCTTGCCAAGTAACTCATGGTCTAGCTAGGGGTGGGGGCGTACAAGCAGTCAGCTCTTGGGAGCAAAAACCAAAGTAATACCTATAGGAGAGGGAAAATGAACCAAAATTGCAGTGTTGGGCATGCATGTCAAGTTTTGAAGTTAGCCTGGGAGATTTTATAAGTCAGACTGCTTTCGACTCAACTCTGTCAAGTAAAGATATAGAGCTAGAACCACCCCAGATGTGAGAGCGGTACTCCATATGAGGATGAATCTATCATTTGTTTTAATGGAGCAACGATTCAGAAGAGAAAAGAAATTTCGACATTCAAACAGGGCTTCCAGTTTCTTGGAGGCTGGCTTAGCTATTTCTGAAATGTGGGGTTTCCAAGAAAGAGTGGATGTTGCAGTAATACCGAGTACATATGTTTATTGAGTTAAGAGGTGGAATTACAGAACTGTCAAAGGAGAGATGAGAGTTGTGAGGAGCTTTCATTGGAAAGATGGGTAGAAACTGGGTCTTGGAGGCATAAAACTTAACTAAAGTTCATCTAACCCACTGAGGAAGTTGTTTTGATATGATATGCAGATCGAGTGAGAGAAGAAGGAGCAGATTTGAAGGATGTGGATGAATGCAGTGTTAAGTCGGCAGCATATGAGTGAACTTAGTTATTTGTAGAAGAGAGGAAATCGTTTATAAAAATGAGAAAAAGTGTAGGGGACAGGACAGAACCTTGAGGGATGCTACTGTTGATGGAGAAAGTAGGCGAGGCTGATCCATCAAACAACCACAGAGATAGATCGGCTGGATAGGAAGTTAGATGTGAGGAAGGGAAGCCAAAAGGTGGGAGTTTAGAGATGAGAACCCAAAACTTCACCCTGTCAAAAGCTTTGAATATGTCAAGGGCATCTACAAAAGCCTCACCAGAGTCTTTCAGGGATGATTACCAGATATTAGTAAGATAGGACAGAATATCAATCATGGATCTCGCCTTATGGAAGCCATACTTGTGATTGGAGAGAAGACTGTGAGATTGAAGGTGTCTAAGGATATGGGAGTTGAGGAAGGACTCAAAGACTTTAGAAATGGCATATATCTTAACAACAGGACAATAGTTAGAGGGGTCAGATTGGTCACCCTTCATAAGGATGGGATGTACAAACAAGAAGGAAAAGTTTTGGTTTTTAAACAGAAATGGAACAGATGAGCCAGCACAGATGCAAGTTCAGAGGCAAACTCTTTCAGTATATGGGGGTGAACATCATAAGGACCATAATGTTTGCTTGTGTGCAGAGAGAGAAGCACTTTTTGGACAGTCCAAAAAGAGATTATGGGGAGGGGCATAGGATTACTAAGAGGAGCATTAGGGGTTGAAGGAATGTTAGAGTTATCCAAGATGGAGTTAAAGGAGAAACGGGAACCAAAGAGAGTTGCTTTGTCTCTGGGAGAAACAGATATAGTACTGTCTGAACAGAAAAATGAAGGAAAGGTAGAGCAACAGAAGTTCTTAAGAGTGCCTTAAACTAAAGGCCAGAAAGAATTGGAATAATTATGGGCATTGATAATAGCTGAATAGGAGTCAGAGGAAGTCGAGTTTTTCTTGGCCTGATATGCCTGATTCCTTGCCATAATGGCCTGAGAACAGGAATGGTTAAACCATGAATTGGAAGAAGAGGCCATCTTGGAAGAAGAGGGGATAGATGCTTTCATTCCTGCAAGAATAACCTCTGCTATGAGTCTGATGGAGACCGAAGCATTACCCAAAGAAAGTCAGAAAAGAATTTACGTAAGTTTTTCCTGTCTGCTTTGTAGAGGTGCCAATGTTTGTGCTTAGGAGGGGCTGTTTGGGGGGGAAAGGTGCCATTATTTATGCTTAGTAGGGGCTGTTTGGGGGGGGAAAGGTGCCATTGAAATAGATACATTTATGAGTGTGATCAAATAAACCAATTGTGGCAAGATTGTGAGTTACAGCGGGATGGACTAGAGGTGAAAACAGATTCAGAATATTAGGAGGGTGGTCACACTTGTCAGGAATATGGGTAGGTTGGGAGATGATTTGCTCTAGATCATTTAGAATATTTCATTATTAAAGGAAAATAATATTTTTCATAGTAGATTTAATGTGTGAAGATTTTCAAAGCTGTTGCTATTGTAAGGCAATAGTCACTCTAAGGGTTTGTATCCTAAATCTAGTGTTGTTGTTGTGTAGCATCACTTTAGGAACTGTTGCTAAGTAGCTCTTCCTATAGTCCCTGATTAAGGTTAGTATATAAAAGAGTACTGCAGTTGAAACTGTGTACTTCTCTGTTGTTGATGTACACTGTAACTGAAATATATGATTTATTTTATATTTTGAGTTAGTCATAATATTTTGAGATGATGTTTATGCACATACTTTCTTTGTCTTCAGATTTTTACTTGTCCTTCGTTGCTCTGGTGACAGTGGAGTCAATGCTACACTGGAAATTGTAGAAGTGAACATATTCAAGCATTTGTGTCACTTGGCATTGAACCTTTCACCAGCATCCACTCAGTTAAAGCTTACCTATCTAGCAGACTGTTGTAAGAAATTTAAGGTACGTTTATTAACCAGTAATGCTATTGATTATAAGAACACCTTTATCAATGTCATTCCCCTGGAATGAATTTCATCTAGCATCAGAGTGTATTTATGATTGTGTATCCTAAGAAACAGAATAATTTCCAGAAGTTCTGTATAATGCCTCTCTGTTTATTGCTAGTATCTTTATTTGCTAGATTAGCATGGCACTTAAGCCTGAGATATCTGTCACATTCTCAAACTCTCTCCACTCTCTTTTTAGTGAACTTGTGCAGTTCTCTTTATGTGCAAAGAAACCCAAACTTATTATTTTTTTATCTTTTGTAATGTGATTGGTAATCAGTTTTATTTAATGATAATCAGCAAAGTTTACAGCATTCTTTTGCACATGTTTTGTGACTGCATTTTGGCTCTGTTAACGGGATATATATGGTGACTGAAATATTTAGGGAAGATTCCAAATAATGTATACACTGTAGAAGATGAGAAGGATGACAAAAAGGAGTATAGTTATTAGTAAGAGGAGGAGGATTGATAGTGGAGCAACAGATGTATTAGTAAATGGAATGCAAATGACTAGATTGTTACCACACCTTCCTGCCCTATAATGCCTTCTTTCAAATTATTAGTGGTGATAATACTATTAGCATTATTGGTTTCTCCTTCTCCTTGTCCCTTTCATTTCTGACTTTATCAGTGTTTTTATATCATTGATTATATTAAGAAAATCTTACAAGCCACAATTGTTGGATTCAACTGTATCATACACCTTTTTAAGAAATTTTGTATCCAAACACAGGCTGAGATAGCTACCAAAGAGAGAAAGGCAGCAGAAACTGAGAGCCTTCTCCAGGAACAGTTGCGCCATAAACAAGAAATTCTTGACAAAACTTCAAAAGAGGTTCAACAGTTGCGGACAGAAATCAGTCAGCAAGTTGCATTATCCACGGAGAAACAGGCTCAGCTGATTAGTCAAGAGAATGAGAAATTATTAAAGGTTTGTGTTTGATGTGGACATGCTTTATGGCAAAAAAAAAAAAAAAAAAGAAGAAAAATTGATCATGTCTGAAGTTTGTTATACAGTTGACTGTGCTGCAGCAAAAGAAGCAAGGGAGGTATAAATAGATATACTTAGTACATCTGCATTTGAAGGAGCAACAGATACTTCATATTTCTATAATCGTCTTAGAACAGATATATTGCACAAAAGTAAAATGACTTCAAGCTGTGTTTCACTCCTTTACAATTTGATGTATTACTTCTTCAGTGTGAAAAGTCGTACTTTACATAGTTGTTTAAATAAATGAGTTACTGATTGAATTTCAAAGACACAGAGTTGAGCCTGATGGTGTGTGGGGGATACCATTTTATTTCCAGCATTATCCAGATTAATTTTTGTTTATCTACTGTGTTAGACTATTTATAGTGAATTTTCGTTAGCAGAATTTGGAAACTACTCATATTGGGATGACTTGATGTTTTGATTAGGCATATGTAAAACTTGACAAACACTTAACTCGCACAACTCATTCTTCCTAACTAGATTTTTCTGTGATGAATGTTATGCACTATCCCATGACTGGAGCCTTCAACAACAACAACAAAAAAAAATCTGCTAATTTGTTCCCTCTCTTACTTAAGCAAGTATATCCTCTTGAATTATCTTTATGGATGAAGGTTACTATTAAATGTTGGCATTGTGTCTGTTGAGCAGCATCTGTCTTTCAATAGGCCTTGTTAGCAGTGAGTAAAATAAGATCTCTGTTATTGTAAGCTCATAGGGAAAATTATTCTCTTATTATATCAGGTTCAGAGTGATGCAGACAGGAAAGCTGACCGTGAGCGCCGTGATTTAGAGGCACGCATGCATCATCGGATTGAGCAGCTCCAGACAAAATTATCTTCACTCACTTCACAAAACAGAGATCTCTCAGAAATGAAGTATCGACTTGAAAGTAATATTAAGTAAGTTAATGATCAAGAAATAAGCTGACATTTAGTGATGAGACAGGTTAAAGTTTATCTTAGGATATCTAAAAGCAACAGATACATATTTTTTCTATGACAGATACTTTAGATATTTTTTTTTTTCTGCAGTCTATCCTGTGAGCATGAGAGATTCTATAGGATATCTCTTGGAAAGTCAGGATTACAATCTTCCAACCCTTGGTTTTTCATCTCCTGAAGTGTCCTGAGTCCAGAGTGTTAAATTTTATTTCTGATGGACATTGCTGTAGCTCTCCACTGCCTGATGAACTAACGCTCTTGCATATCACTGTCGCTCTTAGAGTTAGTGGAAAAGTTTCTCTCCGTGGCAATTTTCAAAGGTTTCTTCCTCCAAGCCTCTTGTCTCTTAGGAGAATGCTGTTATAGGGCAGATGCCGTATCACGAGGAGAGACAGTCTCGAGAGAAATGTCAATAGGGAAGGAAGATATCTATTGGATCTTTTCCTTAGGTGTGGATTTCTATACCACAAGAACCAGTGAGTTACTGCCAACATATGGAACTCCAGTTTTGAATGTGTGGGCATTTGTAAAAGATGTTCCTCCAGATTTATGTAATTTTTCTCTGTGTATCTTCTAAGAAAAGATATCAACTAGTTATTTTTTTGAGATGTATTGATTTAGATAGGTCGTAGTTGGTAGGCAACCAATGACCAAGGAGTTATATTACCAGTACTACCCACCTGGGTATTGGGAGGGTTGGTGGCAGGTGCAGAATGAGCCAGCACTTCAGTAGTCATCAAGCTGCTCTCCTCTGACCCAGGTAGCTGTCTTTCTTTTTACCTCACCCACAAGTGGACTACTGGCATTCTGTCCATAAATATACAATCTTTCCTTGTCATGCACTTGACATCACTTAGTTCACACAGGTCATTCTTCATAACTCCTAAGACTCCTGTGGTGAGGACTATGCTCTAGTCCTGCCTTTTGGCAAAATGGTAGGAGCAATAGATAGAAGTAGCAAGTAGGAGCATTAGGTAGAAAATTAGGGAGAGGTATTAGGTAGGAACATTAGGCAGGAGCATTAGGTAGCAGTAGTCAGTAGGAACACTAGGTAGGAGCCTCTTCAGACACTGCATCAGAGTTGCCCTCTGCCAGGGGCTTGTTAGGGATGAGGCACTAAAGGCTAAGAAGAGGCACTGAAGTTCACTAGTTATGGAGTAATTTTTCTTGTGAGCAACTGTTTCATATATACAGCAATTTTATTTGCCCTAGTTTGGAGTTCTCTCCATGCATCTGGAGTGGATCTTCCTCCTCCTCTCTTTTTTTACCAGATTAGAATCAATTACCTTCTGTCTTTAATTCTCAAGACATCACCAGTTTTCAGTCTTTCCTCTCTATATGCTGCTTTCTCTCTTTCTACAGGTATTATTTTGGTCATTTTCCTTGTGAGCTATGTGCATGTGTTCCAACCCCAAAGTAGTAGACAGAAGGCACACATTTTGCTACTGCTTCCCAAAGTTTCTGTGTGGAGGCCAGCCACTTGAGTATTGACTGCAAAACTCTGGAATTCTCTTCCTCCTGTTGTCTTTTGCTCTTTGTTTCAAGGTTTGCCTTAAAGAGTCATGTCTATAAGCACTTGCAGAGCCCTGCTTAATTTCTACTTTCTTTTCCTCTTTCATCTGAGATGTTCTTTGATTGGGGTATGTTTTACCCCTGCCATGTCATTCACTATAAAAAAAGAAAGGTACTGAATTTTATTTGGAGATGTGGAGTTGACTGTGACATGATTGCATGACTTTGAGTGAGCTTTATTGAAGGTTTGCCAAAGAATTCCACAAGTTTTATGAGAGTTTGAGGGAGGGTAATTACTGTATATATTTATGATTATCAAAAGTTTTTATATCAGAGTGAAAATTTTTATTAGCTGTATTAACAGAAATGTAATACAGAAGGTTTTAGGCATTTACACATAGATAATTTGTTTCATGTATAGAGAACTCCGAGGAAAATTAAACTCGACTGAGGGGGAATTAGACCGATGTCGGCAAGAGCTTACTCATACAAAAAAGCAGAATGCACGCCTTGACCAAGAAAATCATGTGAAGAGCACTGCAGGTAAGTAGACATTTTGTCATCTGTCTTTGCTATTTGCTTTTATACTAGTCCCCTATATACTGAACTGTGGGAAACACAGAGAAAGGAGAAATCGATGAGAGCAAGTTACAGATAAGAGTGTATTGCTGCTGGTTTCACAAAACTGTTAATCTGTGTTGTCAAGGTATATTGCATAGGTTTCAGTTTTGAGTCATCTGGCACTGTTATCACCTATTTGTCTATTCTTTACCTGTAGATTTATCTCTACATTCCTTGCATATATCTCATAACCATATGCATAATACTTAGGAGGCTATCCATCTTTCTTGGGTTCCTGAATATTTTTGTTTTGTCAGCATATGCCATGGATATGAAAAATAAATCCAAAAAAATACATCCAAAAAGTATCAAACAAAAATATTTGAGAGAGAATTAGAGAGATTGTAAGAGAAAAGTGGAGCTTTATGTGCAACACAGCTACATATAGCTTAAAAACCCAGCGTTTGTGATTAGATATGTTTCAATTTTTGCATCTACCATTATATTCCATTTTGTATTTTGGAATCAGTTATACTCTTTTCATTGCATTTTTTAGCTTCATGCCCATTTATTCAGTTTTAATATTTTATTCCTTGATAGAGGAATCGGGATCCTAGTTCTGTCACAAGGTACCCCTGCACATTTATTTATTTATAATTTCCCCCAGGACATCAGTCTTAGAAAGACTCTTTGTGTTAGGACAGTTTTCCAAAGGCTCTTGCAGCCCCAAACTGTGATATTCCTAGTAGCTAGGAGATGTGGACTCCTGTAAAATGAGAAGTTCTTTGACAAGTTTACTCCTAATGATACAGCTTAGCCAAAGGTTACTTCTTGGTGTAACCTCTTGCAGGCAGGGCACGGGATTACTGCTTCATATTTACATACTTCCTGCCCCAGGAGTCCCTTCTGTCTTAACAAGGCCCCTGTACCAACCAGGAAGCTAACCACATCTACTGGTTAGGACCATAAGTCATAAAGCTTTGTGATGATTTATGTGCGTCATTGTTCAGAAAGTTTAGGGAAATTAAGTAGTAAGTGCTTGATTTCTTCTTTATGTTAATTACATAGTGGGCAAGAAGGATCTTGAGATATGATGAAATAGTATTTGTAGTATTACAGTGATGGATGACATCCAAAGCATAAGTAGAGAGTGTGGGCAGGAATGGATGAAGGCAAGCAAGTATGAATATGTACATGTATGTATTGTGCATGTATGTATGTATGGAGTGAAAGGGATTTTGAGCGATCGGGGCCTGAACATGCAGGAGGGTGAAAGGTGTGCCCGGAATAGAG
>JAYMFT010387051.1:0-20015 GCA_038088735.1 Panulirus argus | reverse complement strand
TAGTGTATGGCGTGTGACACTGTCTGACAGTCCAGCTAGTGTATGGCGTGTGACACTGTCTGACAGTCCTGCTAGTGTATGGCGTGTGACACTGTCTGACAGTCCTGCTAGTGTATGGCGTGTGACACTGTCTGACAATCCAGATAGTGTATGGCGTGTGACACTGTCTGACAGTCCAGCTAGTGTATGGCGTGTGACACTGTCTGACAGTCCTGCTAGTGCATGGTGTGACACTGTATTACAGTCTCGGTAAGGCCCAGCATGACACTTGTGTGACAGTCTAGTCAGCGACGCTGTGTGACATGTCAGCAACTAAAGCAAGGGGGTAACACCTGCAACATATCGCTTGGCTACGTGGGGTAACGCCGTGTGACGTTCCAGTTAGCTCAGGGGGTAACTCCGTGTTACATGATGTCCCTGCACGGGGTAACACCGTGTTACAATCCAGTCAGTGCACAAGATAACACCGTGTAACACTACAGTAGGTGCAAGGGTAGCGCCATGTACTGTCCTATGCTACTGGGAATTCCTCACATTTTTTCTCAAACGTTTTTCTGATCATAACAGACCCTTACCTTGAATCGTTTTCTTCTTGCCCCTCAACCATTTTCTTTTACCCATGTCCCTCCCCCATCTATCTCCTCCTCCACCTTCTTTTTTTTCTATCCCCTCTCCGTCCCCGGGATTAACCCACATCCTTCCCCAAGCTTTCAGGGACACCGGTCTTCCTGTGCGGTTTCCCCCACCACCACCACCACCACCCACCTCCCCCCACCCCCACCCCCTCCTGTGCGTTAGTCGCCCCGTGATAGATGTCTCTATTAGCACAAAGTAAACGCCCTGATCTATGATGATATCAAGAGGACGAATGTCCCTCTGAATTCTTTCTTTTTTTTTTCTGCTCTAACTCAAGGTTTCAGTGTCTGTCGTCTCTTGCGAGATGTTACGCATCTCAATACCCTAAGACAGGCAATGAGTTTTTTGATCTTAGAGAGTCTTGGTCCCGACCAAATCAGCTGTTAGAAAAGGAACAACAACAGATTGTTTATACATGAAGTAGACAATAGCACAGGACAAGTTATCTAAACATTCCCTTCCTTTTTGAGTCTTTTAAACACTTCTTTCGTCTCCGAGTGTCATTTTTTTTTTTTATTCTCTTCCCCTCGATTCCTTAGAGTACTTCCCTTCTTTCGAATTTTCTATACATTCTTTCACCCCCTCGAAATACTTCTTTACACACACACACACACACACACATATATATATATATATATATATATATATATATATATATATATATATACACCTGCCTTTTCGTCATCTATATCCTCTTCATTTCCACTAATGGGGAAATCCCTCCTTATTCATTGCAGCTGTGCCACTGGTACAAGTCCGGGAAAATGTGAATTTCTTATTTGATCAGGAAAACCTATTTCTTCTCCAGCACTGGGGAATATTTCCAACTTTTATTGAAAGTGTTTTCCATTCCCCCGGGAGACGGAAACTCAAACACTCTTTAAGATTTTGCAATTATAGGAATTCCAAGGACTGATACTGAGACTGCGAACATCTTTCCAGTCAAATGCCCGTTAAAAATGTCGGGCACAAACACACACTGGGAAGAAAAAAAATTACAAATTCTTACAGTCACCCATAAACGCGACAGAGGCGCGAGACTTCTTGACTCTTCTTAACTTTGCTTTGTTCTGAAGAGACGTATAATGACGGCAGTTTTGGGCTGATGGAAACAAAGAGTATTGTGATTTCTTCTGGGCTGGGGCACTAAAAGGAGAAGAAGAGGAAGCGCCTGAGAGAGAGAGAGAGAGAGAGAGAGAGAGAGAGAGAGAGAGAGAGAGAGAGAGATTATTAGCAAGTATTCGCATAACTTTTCATATCTTTTTGTCTCAAGTTCTCTCCCCTCTCAAAAAAAAAATGAGAGAGAATTCTTGGACTTTCTCAAAACTCGATCAAACGGAGGAGGTTGTTAGACACGTTCGGTACATAGGATCGCTGTTGGGGGAGAAAACTGTGTTGGTGACCCGAAGGATTTTAACTTCTTGAAGGGAAGAAGGGGAAGTGTTGGGTGACGGGGTGTTAAATGTTAGAGGTGGTTGTGGGGCGAGAAAGAGAGGGGATGTTCTCTAAGGAAGGAGATGAGTTAGCACGTTCAGAGGGTGGTGGCAGGAAAAAAATTATATAATATATATATATTTCGGTGTTTGTATGAAAATTTTATTCTATAAGATCATGTTAATGTATGCAAAATGACTGGAGATTATTTCTTTTTCCCATAACAGGTCATCTAATACAGAGCTTGAATGAAGGTAAATATGTTGAGATGAAGACGAGACAGTAACGATCCCGGAGTCAGCTCTCCCGTCACCTGTACTTAAGACAGGACTGTGAGCAGTCATAATCTCTGGATGGGAAAGAAAACATAGGCGGAGATTCTTAAAGGAATGGGGCACATGTGATGATATTAACAGAAGACTGAATAGAACAGGATATTAGTAAAGACGTATAAGATCTCAGGATGCTGTTGGGGGAGAAGGATGATTACATTAAGATGCTAAAGAGGAAGAAAACAAGTCAGACTGCCCGATGGGGAAGGGGAAAAAACAGGAAATAATGGAGAGAAGGAAAAAAAAAAAAAAAGCTGACGAGTTGAGAAGACGTTAATGGTAAGTTAAAGAAAAAGAATGATCTTATTCTTTAGGTACTGGGGCGCAGGAGGAGGCAGAGAGGGCAAGGTAACATTCAGGAATATTAGCCGAGAGTGAAATTAATGCCGGAGTCTCGGAAGATAATGTTTTCAAGACAGCAGTATCATAAGACAGCCAAGTCTTTTGGGGTTGGTGCAGTTAGAAGATATTGGGTTTGTAAGGAAAAGACACTGCCTTTGGCAAACAAGCAATGCAAGCACACTTTACTCAGCTGCATTATGCAAACAGTCATCCCAATTTTATGCCAAGAAACTCTGCAGCGCCCGTGGAGATAAATTTATTTCCGACATTATCAGACTGAATGCGAGTTTTCTCTGCCTGCCCGCCATTATTGATGCTAAGAGATAACATGAAATTTACCTGCTCACCGAGGGGGAGACTCAGTCGGTATGCATAATATGAAAGATAATCATAAGTGGAGATTTATATAATATATTTGCATATCAACGATTCTTCTTTCTATGATTCTAATCCGGAAGTTGTTTTCATGACAAAAAATAAGTGACATACAGAGATAGAAATCTGTATTACGAGTCATGCACAGAGGACACTGCAATAAGCAAGCATACATACACACACCAACCAACACACATACCTACACACAGACACAAACACAAACGTGCAAAAATCATATATCAAATACCAGATATTTTTTTGATGCTATTTTGCACTTTCTTTATTATTTTCTCTGTGGCCAAGATCCTCATATCTGTGCGACTCTCTCCCTGCGCCTCGTGTCCTACTCGGATTTTGCTATTTATCTACTGACGTCTGTGTTCCTTCCTGGCTCTGGCTCCCGGCTTTAGCTTTTCTTCCTGGCTTGAGGCTTGTGATCCACTCGACGGCATCTTGCTCAAGGTGATTGCTTTTCCTGATGGTGCCTTTGTCTCGCCGAGGTTTGCGCCCCGAAAAATGTCTTCCCCCTTGTAACTCAATTTTGCGGGGGGGTCTTTCTTCGGAATCGACGCCGTGAAGTGTGAAGGCAAGATGATGATGCTTGAGCACCGACGACACGCGGAGTTATCCAAGCATTTCCTACCGAAGGTGTGCTTTCCCTGCACTTTCCGACTTTATATTATACAGTCTGTAAGCGCGTAAACATGATGCTAGTCATGCGCAAAGCTCTATTCATTCTTTCGCAACATTCCTGTGGGATGCCTGAAGAGGCGAAGCGTTGAGAAATCCTCTGTTATAGGCAACAGCTCTGGTATAAGTTATGTTTACACGTCGACCCGTCGTAGTCTCATTAGGGCCCAGCCAGCGAAGGGTGGGCCGTGTTCTCCGGCAGGTACACACGACTGGATGGTTCATTACGCCCAGCCAGCGAGGGTTACGTCCCCGTACATGGGCAGCAGTATGGTAGGCTCATTGAGCCTGTCAACTGAGGTTCAGCGTTCCATGGACGTGGACACGCCTGGAAGGGTCACTGGGCCTTTGAGGGGTCGTGCCTGGAATAATTCCGGGTCGAGATATACAGGTTGTGGTTGTCTGCTGGCTTGGACCTAAACACGGCGATGGTGTTTTATCCCATAATCCGAGTCGTTGTTTATATATCTTACGGTTAAGGATGAGCAGCTGGGGTAAGGCTGTGTGAGCTTTCTGCCTACACAAGGGATCGAACACCTGGCCCGCGAATTTAGATTTCGTCGAGGGTTTGAAGATGGTAGGGAAAGTTTCATCAGTGGTGGAACGAGTGAGTGTGGTTTTGCATGATGCTGTGATGGTTTGTAGGTCAACATATGGTAGTGTATGAAAGGTTGTATGAAGTGGTGATTGTTGTGGTATGTGGGCGGTAGTAATGGAGGTGAGAGAATGGGTTGTTTTCTAATAACAATGGCTTGCTTTATATAAAGATGGTTGGGGAGGCAGCGTTGTGGTAGAGGTGGTGGTAATAAAGAGTAATGGTGATGGCAGAGGTAGTAAAAAAGCAAATAATAGTGATAGAAGCGGAGGCAATAAAATCAGTAGTGATGGTGATAATATTGCTCATAAATTCGGTGATATTGGTGGAAGTGGTGGTAATGAAATATTCAGTGGTGATGGCAGTGGCGGTAAAATACAGTTGGCAATGGTGACAGTGGTTCTGACATACAGGTGCATACTGTTCTGTGTGTGTGTGTGTGTGTGTGTGAGTGTGTGTGTGTGTGTGTGTTGATAACCACATTATCTAAAAAAAATATGAAGAAGAACACATGCGACAGTCAATATGGATAAAACATTTTGCTGTTTTTTGCATTACTGAGGTCAATATTGAGAGGTACTTAGGAAGCATAAAGTAAATGAATAATCATTAAAAAGTACAGTAAGTAAATCAGTTCATGGGAATCTAATCTGAAGTATGATAATATTGTGATTATTTCCTTCCATAAAACCTGCATTTGTATGACCACATCAATGATTTGTAAAACCTAGAGTTCAGTACGTGCACCCTTCCTGCTCGGAACTTGCCGGCAAAAAAGCTGAATAAAATTGCTTTCGATTATCCCTCACAATCAAATTGTAATTTCATCCACGTGCTGGGCTATCAAAACAGGAGAGGCGAGAGGTGTTGTGGCGGTTCCCAGGGCCACAAACTTTTCCAGTAAAGGATAAAGCTGCCGGGGACAACACTCGTGGTGCGGGGGAATATACGAGACGTTATCTCTGTGTGTGTGTGTAGCTCCTGGTGTCTCCTCTCCCTCCATGGCTTGCTGTATTCTGTCTGACCTGCAGCTGTGGTTACTTGGCCCCCCGATGTCTTCCTCTCATATTTCTCGCTGCTGCTGCTACTACTGTGTTCCTCTTGTTCCCTGCTGCCGCTATGTCTCCCTTTATTGTTCCTTGCTGCTTCTGTGTCCCTCTTGTTCTTTACTTCAGCTGTGTTCCTCATGGACGGCGATTTCTTAACTGATTCCGTATTTGACTTGGTAGAATCTTGGACAGGTCAGTCTCTAGTTTGATGGTACCCGTGCCTTGTTCTTGGTAGAATCTTCTCCCAGAGAGAATACATCTTCTCTTCAAATCCAAATTTCAGGATGGATTTGAGAACTGCAGACTCACAGTAAACGTGAGGAAAGCCAAGGAACAAACAAACATATCCACATTTCTTAAACTGTGTAAATATCCGTGTTATTTACATACCTAGATATGTACATATTAGAGGACGTGTTTACAAGCGGGTAATTTACTAAACCCACTGATATCACAACTGTGTCAATATTTTCTTTTTTACTTGAAAATACAGATGCTTTGCAATATTCAATATCTGTCAGTGGCATGTGTGAGCAGATTGTATATGATAAAGTGGTTTTGAGAAATAGCAACACAGATATTTACAGCGGAATCATTGGATGATTTAATGAAAATGTGGATTCGGACAGCATACAGAAGTTAAAAAAAACATTGCAAGACAGTAGCGAAAGTTTTTAAGAGATGATGGGGTCTCAGGAATGTAGAACTCCTTCCCCATATAGTATAGATAAGATTATTATCCGCTTCTCATTTGCTTCAGTACGCGTAGCGCCATCCGCTGACAGCCAAAGTCTGGAAACTGTTAAGGGATAAGTCTTTTATCTAATATACGGGAATGGATGCTGATAACGTCATATCGTCTGTTGCATAAATCCTGCCTAGAGATCATTATGTCACCGTAGCATAATCGCCCAAACGCGAAATTGGAGCTTAAATAGGATGTCGAAAGTCTGAGTCTTACGTCGAAAAGGAAGGGCTCGAAGGTGTCGTGGGCGGTTTCCAGGATCCAGCCTCAGCCGCTGATGGATGGCTCCGTAGGAGACCACCACTCCCGTGGTGCTGGGGTGACAGGAGACGTGTGTGGTGTGTCTGCCAGCAGATTCGCCCCCATTCCTCCCGAGCTGTGGCGAGTCGTCTGACCTCCAGCTGTGGTTAGCGTGTTGCCAAGGTGATCCGCCAGAGAGTTTCTGCTTCTTGTTGCTGCCGCCGTGTTCCTATTGCTGCCGACCGTCTCTTGCTGTTGCTCTCCATTGCGTGGCTGTCCTTTGGGTGTTCCTCTTGAATATCTCCCTTCTGCTGTGCGCCTCTTCCTCTTAACGCCACCAGAGCCGCCACTACCACCACCACCCACCACCACATTACCTACGGGAAGACAAACGACGTCTGCTTTGGCAACTGACAAGATGCGAGGGTGTGGGAGCTCGTCCAGGAAATTGCTAAGCTTACGAAGGAGCCAATACTCCTAGGGGAAAAAAAACAAACAAACTCGGGAGCGATACCGCGTGTAACCCTTATTAGGACGGAAAGGACTCTTGGTTGGTCGGTAGGAGACCCGCTCGTTGATCTCTTGGGAGGGACAGACGAAGGAAAATGGAGAGCGTGGATCCAACTGTAATATTCCCGGACTGTCTCAAGAGGAGGACGCGTCCTCAATAAACATCTTCTGTGGTTAGATCTGTAAGGTATCTTACGTTTCCGTCCGGTATTCACTTGCAAGCTGCATCCTGCTTCCGTCTCCCTCATCTGAACCTTCACTTCTGACAGAGTACCGTCAAACTCGACGTCAAATAGCAGATTGTTTCCATACCCACGAACAACAGGAACCAACTTCGTCACCATCATCACCAGCAACGAATCGGATGTGCTACATCTTCACTATCACCGTCACCAACACTCACACCAACAAATGTTTGCACCACTGCTTGGTTCTAATTGCTTGCTAATGATTATGAGAGAGAGGATTATCAACTTTTCCTGTGCAGCCATGTTAGTGTATCATTCCCTACTTCTTGCCCCAAGAACAGAGACAATTACTCCCCACAGGAACAAGGGAATATATCCTAGTATAATGGCCTGGAGTCTCCAGGAGAGGAAAAATATTTCATGTGTGTAATGGGATAGATTCCCCAGGAGGGCAGAATGACTTTAGTTTAGTGGGCGGGGTTCGAACCCAGCGGCCTTTATTGTACGTACACTGGGGTGGGAAAATTTCCCTCGAAGCATAAAATGACTTTAGGTGTTCCTGGCAGTGCGTCCCACAGGAAGGGGGAGAAAAAAATATTCATGATCACCAACACTGTAGATCACCACCGCCACCACAATCACTTCGTCACCACCACCACCACCACACCGACATCTCCACCACCAACTCCATCCAGCAACACAGTCACCGCACATTCCCTGTCACCAACACGAGTAGCACTAACCACGATCGCCAACATCTCCATCACCACCGAGTGAAAAACTGTAACACGATCACTGCCATTATCACCGCCATTACCATAATTCTTATCACCATTATCACTAGCATTAGTATCAAAATCATCTCCGTCACCACCTCTACATGTTCATTTTACTCCATTCTCAATAGCTGTCTTTATGATACTTCTTCGTCTCCCCAAGAAACACTCATCCATGTACCCTACAGCCAGCGTGCCTTTTCAGACCTTATCATATCGCCATAAGACAAAGTCTGAGGCCAATAAATGAAAAAAAACAAACAGTGACTACTTGTATAATTCAGGGGTCCTTTAAAGGCAATAATCGTTTTTCGCATCTGCAAAACGTCTGTGGCTTTAGATATTTCCTTACATATATTTTTCAGCCATGAACAAGCTGTCCGAACCTTAAAAGAAAAGTATAAGATATATATTTCTGCCCAAAAGAGATATCAACAGACATGTTATGTTTTCCTGGCGCGTCCACCGCAACCTCTGCTCATATATTTCGAGACAACTTTTCATGTTCCGCTTACAAGAAGCAAAGTGGCCCATTGTTGCAAGATTTATACGTGACACCAATTTTCTCTCGTCCTTTGTCATGGCTCTGCATTCGCATCGCATTAAATTTGATGTCACGTCCTCCACAGAGCGAGACATTGGCTCTCCCTATTGCATTTTTAATGCTGGCCATGAACGCATTGAAGTTTTTACGACGCCCAAATGTATTCATCAGGGATTCTGATGAATACGTCTGAGTCAATACCAGGCGTCACTATATCAACACGAATAATACCCTGGATTGGTCAGGCAGAGGCAGAATTTCCAACAAGCTTTTCGGTCTCGAGGTTTAACGCAACCATTATGAGTAAACTATTACTTTCCGATGACATTTTCTTCGTAAGCTGGAGTTTTCAATTTAGAAAACAGAAAATGTGAAGTGAGTAGCTCTACAGTGCTTTAGTTTCGTACAGTGACGACGGTTTACCACTGCAGTGCTACCTTTTTTCACTGCCAGATGACGACAGAGAGAGAACAGTGCCACAAAGACAGAGGTATAAGAAATGACTGGTTTTTTCGGTGCAGTGCAAAAGAATGGTACAATGGGAAGGTACAACGCGACGGTGCAGTGTACGGTACAGCGACCATAACCTATGCCTGTCGTGAGGTACTAAGGCCCTAATAGCACCGTGTGGTACATCAAGTTACCAGGAACTTAGTGGTACAGCGTCTTTGTGAGTTACCAGGGGATCATCAGTACTCTGGGGAGATGACCAGTAGCCTTTAAAGGAGCCAAGAAAGAATCTCCCTCAACGGAGATCTCCATCTCCCACACTCACTCCTATTTCTCTCTCCCTCTCTCTCTCTCTCTCTCTCTTTCTCATTCTCCTCTTCCTCTCTCATTTCCCCTTCCATCACTCCTCCACAACATCTAAGATGGATTCTTGTACCTCAGCCTTTCTGAACAGAATTCCTGCCAATTTTTCTCTCACTTCTTTTTTTCTCTCTCTCTCTTCTCTCTCTCCCCCACCGAAACAAACGAGATGCTGGTAGCAGACCTCAAACGGAAAGTCGTCATTAAAGACGTAAAGATATCGTCCCTTTGGCATGCAATAACGTGGAACCAGCAAACGCTGTGAATAACGCTAGGGTATTCAACATTATATGAAAGATTCCTTCCTTCATGGCCCTTTGCTCTGTTACATTTCATGCTTCCAAGCGAACCGCTGCAGATGGAAATTACAACACGGGTATTATTTGCTTTTAACTTACTCTCGCTGTGAGAGTTTGGGCTCCCCATCACTGCCTTTGTAACCTTAGACATAACACATTTATGTGAGGAACAGGATCTTCAGTTTAACAGTTAAAGTATTGATTAATATCCCTCAAATAAGTGACCCCTGGCTGGTTGATAAATGGGATAAAGACGAATAATGGAATGAGCCATGGAGGACACTACTTTCTAAGATGTAAAGAAGGTCTCGAGTCTTCCTTATTACAAACGTTGGCAAATCAAAAAAGACAGATATTTCTGCTCCTTCATATCATGAAGACACAAAAATATGTTCCTGGTTAGTAAATAAAGTAGAAAAAAAAAATAATGATTAAACCATCAGAAATTGTGGGGAAATAACATATAATACTATAACACTTAACGGACGAGAGCATTTACAAACACTACCATCCAGTCAACATGTTCCGTTGTGCAGCTGTGAATGGTTCCATTGTTAGGCTCGGGGATAATGGCGCTCCCCGCATGATTTGAGGATCAGGGTTTGTGGTTGAATGCACCTTTTCGAAGCGTATAAACCAAATCATTACTTTTTTTCATTATGTCAAAGGCTGCTGCAGTCAGGAATAATGGTCTTTAGCAAGGCCAGCAGCCCTTACGTGACACGTATTAAAGGGGCTAAGATTATTGGAAATTTAAGAAGAAGAAGAAGAAGAAGAAGAAGAAGAAGAAGAAGAAGAAGAAGAAGAAGAAGAAGAAGAAGAAAGACAGAAAGAAAATACGAATACAAATCACCTGTATATTAACCCATTACCTGCATGCTAACCCATTACCTGTATATAAACCTATAATCTGTATGGTAACCCATTACCTGTATATAAACTCATTACCTGTATACTAACCCATTACCTGTATGGTAACCCATTACCTGTATATAAACCCATTACCTGTATACTAAACCATTACCTGTATAGTAACCCATTACCTCTATATAAACCCATTACCTATATACTAACCCAATACCTGTATATAAACTCATTACCTGTATACTAACCCATTACCTGTATGTTAACCTATTACCTGTATATAAACCCATTACCTGTATGGTAACCCATTACCTCTATATAAACCCATTACCTATATACTAACCCATTACCTGTATATAAACCCATTACCTGTATACTAACCCATTACCTCTACGTAAATAGGAAAGCTTGTCTTCATATGCCTCCCAATTTCGAAGCTATCAAACTTTCTTAAAAAACAGACAAAGTCAGAAACTATGAAAGATAATTGTCAACCCTTAAGGTGAAGATTCTCACATTATACAACAGTCATCTCCCGTGACATCTAATTAGAAGCACTCTTTGATAATTACGAGCATGAAGCTGTGTCAACATTAGCTTTTAATTACTTTTTCTGGTTATTTCACACACACACACACAAAAAGTAACTTTTGTTTACCTGCAACGCATAATTAACTACCTGAATCACGCAAACGCGTAGTTTAATTGGATGAATTGTGTAAAATGATTTACCAACTACAACTCATGTAAATTGTAAAACTGTTCTACCCACTACCACTGATGTGAATTGTAAAATAATTCTCCGAGTACCAAAGGTATAAGATGCAGAATGAATAACCATCTACCACTGATGTGAAATGTATAATGAATCAACTTCCAACATTGATTTAAATTATGAAATTATTCATCATTTACCGCAGATGTAAGCTGTAAGAAATTTCTTCTTGTATTACCAAGGAAATTGTAAAAGCAATACACCCACTTTAAGTGATAAATGCAAATCAAAATCACGTAGTTTACCTAATAATAAATTTAAAAGAAATGCTTGATAAATGATAAAACCCTTGAAGTTATATTTTCAAGTTTCATATTCTCAACCTATTGGGATTTTTGCGATTTTCTTTAAAAAGACTAGAGATCTGAAAGTACACAGGACCTATTCCCAACAGTTACATACCTACACAACTTCAACAAAGTACAGCAATGTAATATATGTATGTATATATGTATGAATTTATGTATGTATGTATGCATGTACGTATGTGTAGGCTTTGCCAAGTAATGACCAAGGTTAAGTTGTAGGGTAAGGTGTGGCTGTATGTATGCATCATGTTGAATGTAATTGCTAAACTCATCAAGCCAGAACACACACACACACACACACATACACCACACGCCAAACATACACCATACAATATTGTATGATATATAAGTCCTTATAAAAGAATTGTGACTGATTTCTCCCAGTACTGAATAGCAAAATTCAAAACAGTAAGATTAGATTTAGGATTCATAAACGTGAAAAAGCTCACATTCTTATTTTGCAATAATCCGCACCTCAGGAACGCATTTCTGTTGCAAGAGTAAGTTGACTATTTTTTGGCTCGATTGGTTGACCTGGCCCCAGATTGATCGATCGCTGGGGTCTTGATCGTAATAACATAGTCATGTAAATAACATAGTCATGTACGCCTGCCCAAATCACTGACGCATCGGATTCCAAATCAGAATGCTTCCCGATTCTCACAAAGAAATGGTTTTCGGGAGTCATCAGGCGGGCAACGAAAACATTCCCAGCTAAATTATTTCTTCCCTGGAATATTTTCCTTTTTTTCTTTTTTTTTTTCAATGAAATCTGAAAATCGTTAATGAAGATATCGAGATACCATGGGGGGAGAGGGGGGGGGGGGTTGGTCACCTTGTTAAGTCTGTATGATTTTGAATAATAAAAAAGTTCATTAACGTTTCGGGTATGAATCATTAAGGAAAACAATTTCAAATCATTACTGTCTCGATAACTTAATGTGTTCTAATGTATATAATACAATTAATCAAGCAGGAATAATTGCTTGAAAGACAATAATATAAAAGACATATAGATTTTATGAACGCTAGCTGGAGAAATGCTTTTACAAATCATATCAAAAAAGGCAATTACTTATCGTACAAATTCTACAAACATAAGCAATTACGCTAGATTTTTCCTCCCTTTTTTTTAAAGGAATGAATTTGCCTGGAAAGACATCTCAGACGAACTCATATACACAAGAGAAGTGCAATCAGGCGAGGAATGCCTCGTGATTTTCCACCTCAGGACCATGATAAGTCATGCAGAATCACTATGAGTCTTCCTGCAAAGCGCATTAACTTCTTTTAGATTCTTCGAATGACTCCCCCCCCCCTCTCTCCCTCTATATTCTTGTTAGATTACAAGAAGCCACCAGAGAGATAGTAGTAGTAGTAGTATTCAGAGAAGACTACGATAGGTATATTGTGTTACAATATAGAGATAAGTCTTTTCTTCTTTGAATTTCTGGTCATCCTAAGATAAAACATTTTGCACCAAATGATCAACACGAAACATACAATTATCAACACAGTGTTGAATGAAAATATAGTTAGGTGTTAAAAGACTGAAAATGGACTTTTGAATGGAAAGGAATCCACGTTTGTGTTCTTATGGTTTCAATGTGGATGATAAACCACCTAGATATTGCTTAGAATTTCCGTAAGAATGTGAAAACGTTGAGGCTAATCATGTGTATTATATTACCACCAACTCCTATAAAGCGGTATACTTTAACCGTAAAACAATATTCATTATAAAATCCTGCTGTTTTCTAAAGCCCAAAAATGAATTATCGCTTTTTTTTTAAATCACAGTGAATCATGATTCTTCAATTACATATCCCCTTAACATTGATCCGATGCCGAAAAGAAAAAAGAAAAGAGAAAAAAATGAGTCATTAAGTTCCATGATATTCCCAGGAACCATTTGGATTCGTGGACGAATTTCTCTTCCGCCAATTGACGAATCGAGATCAAAGTGGGAGCGAGAGAGATTACTGCCTCACGGAAATTAATGAGGTCTTACAAAGGGAGGAGGCTGAAGTAGGAGGAGGAGGAGGAAAAGGAGGAGGAAAAGGAGGAGGAGGAGGAGGAGGAGGAGGAGGAGGAGGAGGAGGAGGGAGAAGAAGAAGAGGAGGACCAGGAGGAGGAGGTGGAGGTCAAGATGCGACTGCTGTTGCCCTGTCGCTCTCACAGAGGAATCACGCGAGTCGACGGGGATCCACTTTGAGAGTGAGAAAAAGAAGAGCATCACTGGCGGCGACGTGGAATGTGAGAGAGAGAGAGAGAGAGAGAGAGAGAGAGAGAGAGAGACGACTACTTGCCTAAAGCTATCGAGAGAGAGAGAGAGAGAGAAATAAAAAACTCAAGATGGCGACAAAGAGTAAGTAATTGCTATCAACTGCTGTCCGTTCGTCCCAGCGTAACACCCCTTTTCCCGTGGAGGTAATCCGTCCAAGTGACTTTAACGGCGATGAAAAAAATCACATCATCTGCTCCCAAAGCACTGTGGCATAGCTTGCTCAGACGCCGAAAGCATATGCAGTCAAAAAAATACGTTATCAATACATTCAACAGTGTGTAAATCTATGGCATATACTAACACATGAAATCGATATAAGCTATTTTACCCATAATCGGTCTTAGCTCACAGGCCCCCCATTCAAAATGGTTCCGGGTTCGATCCCCAGCACACATGGGTGAAATAGCTTACATCAACATTATGTGCACAACAGGTACAGGTAGACGATATGAGACAAATGGAGAATCAACTGGAAACTCTACCATGTACGGATATCGTTACTTAAATACTTTCCCACTCAAGGATCTTCTCTTTTGCGAGCTCTAGCAGCGCTCAGGAAAGCCGGCCACGTCCTACTGGGACTACAGGTCAAGAAGTGAGGTGATGTGGTGTATATATGTCTGTGTGAAACGAGATCGAGACAACGGAAGGTTAAGAATTCAGTGTCTTCAGTATGGACGCTGCATCTTAGTGGTTAAGGATCTTGTGATTTGTTTACCAGTGCATGAAATGTAGTTCTACTCTTCGCTACAGTTCACTACGACAAGGCGATATCACTTACCTCAGACCTTAATGCCGGTCTTAGAATATCCTCTTTTGTCCACCTCTCTTTCATTATGATACTAGCAGATCCGGGTCCTCTGGGCCGCGTCTCCTTGCTCCTGCGGGGAGAATGGCGGAAAGGCATTGTTTAGTGGTCTAACCACTCACCTCGCTATTGTTCCTCTAAATACCTACCATATAGCTGGCGCAACCTATATTTCCCCGAAACTACAACAGCCCAGCAGCCAGCTATTCTGTCTTACCAAGGATATGGTGAGTTATTTCTCACTGTTAAGAGAGCAATCGCGTGTCAGAAACTGGTCAAAGTTACAGCAAAATAGTTTTGAGATATATCAGCTATAAACTCCCATCCTAGGTCAATCCAGTCAGGGACCACTAGAGATTGAGCCAATCAATAACATAATCATCTCTACCTTCAATTTAGTTCAACCAATATTCCCATCCTTTCCTTCACTTTCTTTTTTTCAACCCTTCTCCGTTTTCCTCTCATTCTAACTTCCATTCTTATATTTCTTGTCTCTTTATCCCTACACTTTACTCCAATTTTCTCCATTTCTTCATCTTTATCTCTCTCTTGATTCTATTGCTGAACCTTCTCTTCTTTTCCCGAATTTCAAGATAATCATCAACTTGGACCTCTTTTATCGAGAGCTTTAACATCATTTTCTGTATTTTACTCTCCAACGCTCAACAATTCAATTCTCATTAACTCTAATTCTCCTCCTTCAACTTATCTGGGGTGCAGAAAGATCTAATCCACACTTTTTTAACACTCCTCTCCCGTTCTCTTTCCTTCTCTGCTTTCGTCTACATCTCTTCTTAATCTCTGCGTTCAACCTTAAAGTCTACTCTCCCTCTCTCTTTCTCTCTCCCTCTATCTATCTATCCAACCGGCATTTACTCCATCTAAAGGCGTATCTGATTTCTCACATTTGTCAAGCAAATTCCTGATTTCCTTTCCGGTCTGTGTGTCTGTCTGTTTGTCTATCTGTCTGTCTGTCTGTCAGCGTCCTAGAGAGACTGGATATATGTTGACAGAAGCTGCAGGAACCGTGTCCATAGCAAAGGAAATTTGTTTGTTTTCGGTGTACGTTATGAGATCGGCGGAGGTTCGAGGTGTGTTTATGGATGACGAAAGTCTGTTGAAACAGACAAGAAGCTTGTCTGTACGGAAGTCAGCAGCTTTTTGTTGGAGGTTGGAGTCGTGCTGGTGAAGGCTGGAGGTGAGGCATGTTGGTGGAAACTGGAGGTGTTGTTGTGAAGACAGATACTTTGGCTGAGGTTGGTTGCGGTGTGTTGTTTGAGGCATTTTACACGAGAGTTTTGCACAGGCGTTGCCTGTGGATTGAAGGTGGAGGCGGTCGCCGAGGTGAGTCGGTGGAAGATGGAAGAGGAGGCGTGTTGGCGGCAGCGTCTGTATTCATATTGATGGAGTCTGAATACATGTGAGTTGAAATATGTACAAGTGATCTTTGGTGGTTCACACCAAGTTGTTGGAGATGGAGATGGATTTGGTGGTGTTGGAGGTAGTTGGAGGTGTGGCAATGGAGTCAGTTGGAGGTAGGCGCAGGCAAAGGTACCCCTGTGTGAACAGAGGTCAGAAATAAGTTAGCACAGGACTGAGGAGGACCTGTTTGTGGGGAGTGTGTGTGTGTGTGTGTTTGCAAAGGGTGAGGGCAAGTTGTGAAACACGTTGGAGGCATACTAGCAAAGAAGGCAAATAAATAAATAACTACAAATCCTATATCTAGCATTTATAAATTATCCCATACGTAAATGGCGATAAAAACTAGATTCAATTAACACCTACTAAAAAAAAAAAGTTGGAAAATACACATGTTCATATGTAAAATCATGAGCGGGGAAATGTTCAAATGTACAATTTGCTACCAAAAGGCATAGAGAATTTTTTGAATCTATGTATGCCGTTGCATCTGGTGGCTATCGGCTGTCCCATGGTTATTAAGCCGAAATCTGGGAAAAAACAAAATATGTGATCAACCTAAACAAAGCATCATTTCAGTGCGTTTAGAGACAGCGAGATACAGACACTGGGATTGAAGGTTATATACTGTAATATAGAAACATCTATAAAGTTAAGGTATTAATGGATAATGCGCTCGAACGCCGGATTCTCGATGGTTATAAAAAAGGCATTTGATAGGGTGGAAGCGGGAATTATTTAAGACAATCAACTGTAATCTAAACTTTGCTGCTTTGGTCTACTCCAGGGAGACGCATCTGATGTAAGAGGTGGTAGGTTATGGGTGAGGGGCGTTGGGGTGGGGTGGTCTCCAGGAGAGCCACCTAAGGTGAGGAGCTGGACCCTGGAAAGAGGGCGAAGGAGTTGCCGGTCAGGCATCTTATGGAAAAGGGAAGGAAAAGATCTGACAGGAAAGGAATATGAAACTTGAGGTTTTACACACACACACACACACACGATATGATTCCTGTGCGTCTTCGGCGAACATTGCATTAGCTAAGACACTAAAGGTGGGTTCCTCCACTCCTACATTCGACCACCTCGGAGGAGAAAAACCACAATATAAACTTTTAGTCTAAGGAACGAATTTCAACTTTGCCTTTAACGCCAGAAAAGTTATACTTTTTAATTAGTGAAGGAAAAAGAGCTGGGAGGGCATTCTGAGATGGGAATGTATGTATGTATGTGTGTGTGTGTGTGTGTGTGTTTGAGGCAAGGTGCAAGGTAGCTGGAGTCAAGATGTTGGAGGTGGGGTCAAGATGTGAGTGTTGGAGTCAACATATTGTGGATGAGGTCGAGATGTTGAGGTTGGGGACAAGATTTCGACACTGGGGTCATGATGTTGGCGTTGGATTCTAGCTGTTGGCACGGAGGTCATGATGTTGGCTGCATGATGATCAATGGACTGGCAGAATGATCAGTCAGTTGACTTAGTCTTTGTTCAGATTCTTGGGCCTTTTGGATTCGATGACCCAGGCCTTTGACTGAGGCAATCATACCTGGTCAGGTCAAAGGCCGAGCCACTATACCAAAAGGTCAAACGATCGTACTCAAAAAGGTGTTATAACATTTAACACTTCATGAAATGAGTTATTCTTTTTTTTTTCTTACAACTGTTCGCTAATTAGGATTTATGTTGTCAGTGCTGTCTGTGTATCTGTTTAAATCATAATCATTCATCTATCTTTTTTTTCTCTTCGGGTTAAATTCGTTGTAAATTCACGTGCACTCTTGAAAACCATGGAATATTTGATTACGTTTTTTTACAAGGGTTTATTAAAATATTCTCACGATCGTTATGTTGTACAACAGCAGGTTCGTATTAACCATCGTAATCTCCTCTTCTGTTCGGTATACAACAGTGCCTTTGTAGTCTGATGAGCTTGTTTCAGAAGGACCGAAAACAAACGACGTTTCGAAGCTTATTGCTTCGTTTCCTCCCCTGCTGAAGCTTTTCTTAAGGTGGTTCAGACACACACTCTTTCCCATTTTTATATATATATATATATATATATATATATATATATTCACATACAGATTATTTCGTCATGTATTCAGTAAGTCATACGATTGGGTTTTATTCCTGTAATGTTTTATATGGTCTTTTGCGGGAAATCTATAATGCACCGTGATAAATATTGAACATCGGATTAAAAAGTGTTCATCATATTCGGAATAAATTACAGAAACATGATCAGCGCAATGTGTGTGTGTAACACAAAGCTTTATATTCCATACATCATGGAAAATTTTATGTTTTCTCTTTTATTTACACAGATGTTTGTATTGAAACCTTGACCGATTCACGGCTGAAATGTTATGGCGTTTGCGAAGCTGATTCGGTACAGTAAAATGGGAGCGGTTTATTAACCAGTATTCTTTGTTTCATTTTGATTCATTTAATGAACTCACGTCGGTCGATTCAGTTCATTGTTTCATTTTTGATGCTTTCATGACACCGCAGTCGTTCTTTCATTTTTGGTCATTTCATGAATTCTTTCGTTTCATTTGGGTGCTTCATGAACCCATATTCACTGTTTCATTTTGGGCTTTTTCATTAAGCTGTGTTCAGTGTTTCATACTGCTGTTTCATGAACCTCTGTGCGTTGTTTCATTTTGATGCTTCGTGAAATTCTGCACTCGCATTACTGAACTGCTCGAATCCCGCGCTATTTCATTACTGAATATTGAATTTTAACATCTAAATAAAATACTGGTGTACATTTTCCGAATGATATTCGATGCTCTAAATACTTTTGGCTCATTACGTAGGAACATATAGTTTGTGTGGCTCAAAATATGTAACCGGACTCAAGGCTTTTGAGTGAATGATTATAAAGCAATTGCATATTTTTTCGAGTTAATGAGTCTTCATAAGATATCCTCATTTCTCATATTTTGTCTAAAAATCTCAATGTTTTCGAGCATTATTCTTGTGAGCATTGTTAAAGTTTTCTGTGCAATAAAAGATTTTCTAAATTCCTTATTGAGGTTCTGTGAACATTGTTGAAGTTTTTTGAGCGTTCCTAAGCCTTCTTAAAGTCTCGTGGTCATTAGTATTATTTTTTGTTAAAGAATCTTAAGTTTTTCTGAATATCATAAAAGTTTTTGAGCATTTTTACAAATTTTGTGAACATTATTAGAGCGTTGTTAGCAATGCTTGGAGTCGTTTCATTCCATGACTTGATGATAATTTTTCATTTTATTGTGTAAACTGGATCGACCTGCTCTCATTTAGCTTCCCTCTTTTTACATTATGTTTATCTCAATAACTCTTAAACGTCTTCAGCTATTTTGGTGTGTCGGAGGATTCACATATGTGCTAATTAACATTGGTTTTTTGCAAATCGCTTAAACACACACACACACACATACAATTGGAGTAAGATGGGGTCTGTATATGTGTGTATACATAAAGTTATGACAAGCTTATGAGACGAATAAAACTGTCTTTCCTTCATACACAAATCACCCACACACACACACACACACACACACACACACACACACACAGCCAATAACTCATGGATCAGAACACAGAAAAATTAACCCAATCATCAAATTCATTAAATATAATCTTTGACCTCTATTCTTAATTAAGAAACGCTCCTTAGTTAAGCAAATATATTCTCTAATTAACCAGTCTGTACTGATGATTAGTTTACATTCAAATTCAACAGAACCAAAGTTTAAGGCAGAAAAATTTAAGACCCTTGGATATTCTTTCTTCAGAAGTTAAAAGAGGTTAATGAGAGGATAAGCCTGAACAAATATCTTAGAAAACTTCCGGATGATTTATAGCAGGGATATTTCAATTCGTGCACACTAAAGGCTTTTAGTTTTTCTTTAAGAAATGTCATCAATTATCGTAGATGTCTTTTATATATATATATATATATATATATATATATATATATATATATATATATATATATATATATATATATATA
>JAYMFT010387040.1:0-20017 GCA_038088735.1 Panulirus argus | reverse complement strand
TGTATGAAAAAAAAAAAAAAAAAAATATATATATATATATATATATATATATATATATATATATATATCACAATTCAAGCAACTGGAATAAAGAGCAAGATATTGAATGCATTATGTGACGTCAGAGGAACTCGAGGTGAAGACGAGGGAAGGTGGGATTGGGGCCTGGTGGTCTGGTGGAGCTGGCGGGGCACAGAGTCGAACGTCGTCATTGGAAGCCGTGTCGCTGAAGAGGAGTTTAATGTAGCACCACCGGAGGCTGCTGCACCGGGTCTGAGCCTATGATCCGACGACAGCTGCACCATCCACCTGCAGCATTTTTAACCACATTCCTGCAGTAGCTGCACCCCCTTTCTTCTGCCATCTTCTCGAACAGCTGCACCACCTTCCAGCTGCAGCTGCATCCTCCTGTAGAAGCTGCTCCATCCACCTGCAACAGGTGTACCTTTTTCCTGCAGCAGTTGCCCCACCTGTTTGCATCAGCTGCCACCAGCCAGCCTTCAGCAGCTCCTCCGGCAGCTGCCATAAGGTTAATGGAGACGCGTCTTTGATGTGCGTTAAGAAGGTCGGGCGTGGCGGAGGACTGGGAGACTCACAGCCTCCTGGTGAGTGATGGACTCCCCGCCCCGCCCACCTGATCACAGGCTCTCTCAGGGCCGGAGGTAAAGATTAGACGTTTTCAGAAACCTGAGGAGGAAGAGCGCCACTCAGACTGCTGGCGTGAGATTGTAAGTGGAAGTTATGTTGTAGTTTTATTCCAGTCGAACTGTTTGCTTGATGAAGCACCGGTGCTTGTGGAGTTATTTATTCTTCTGTTATTTATGACCTCAGCACAAGCACCAGGAAAGTGCTGGAACTGAGACCTTGACTGACTTGGTTAGCTGACCGTAGCCTGAGGTGGCGCCCGGTCCACGCGATCATGCTGGAACGCACAAACCTCCAGGTACACAGTCACCACACAGATCAGGACTGGTGCAGTCAGTCCCCCCGGTGCACATAGCCGCCTCTAGCCACATATCCGACCGATACATGTTCCGACTCTGGTTGTTAACTTAGGGCCACCCCAGGTCATACTACTGAACTAGTGTTCTCTCTCTCTCTCTCTCTCTCTCTCTCTCTCTTTCACCTCCACAAGCCAGTGACTGCATCATAACGCACCGGCTCTGCAGCTCTGAATGGAAAGCGTCTAGATGATTGATTTTCCCAGTGTTGATTGACGTGGCTTAGTGTATCGTGAACTCCCCATCAGCCAGCCCCGCGTCACACCAGCCCGCCACCCCGCTTCGTGCCAACCCTCTCTGCATCGTGCCAGCCCTTCTTGTGCCCAGTCAGCCCTGCTTGCACCACGCCAGGTCTTTCTGCATTACACCAGTCCTTCCTGTAATCCTCCCCCCCTGCACAACGTTCGCCCCTCCTGCACCACACCAGCCCTCCTTGCGTCACTGTTCTCACTAGCCCTCAATCCATCATACCAGCCCTCCAGTATCACACCAGTTCTCTCTGTACCACACCAACATCCTCTGGACCAATCCAACCCGCCCTGCATCAAACCATCCCCCTCGAAATTGCCCCTATCTTCTCTGCACACCAACCCTCCCTGCATGACACAAGCCCTCCACTGAATCACATGAGCCCACATTACACTATGTCAACCCTCCATCATATCACCTTCTCTGTATCCCTTCCAGCGTCGCGTCAACCCTCCCTCCAATACACTAATTCTCTCTGCATCACACCCACCTTCCTTGCACCGCACGAGCCCTCCCTGTATCCTCTCGGTCCTCCTTGCATTTCCTCAGCCCTCCTTGCATCCTCCCGGTCCACCCTGCACCACGCCAACCCCCTGTGCATAACGTCAGCCCTTCCAACATTGCACCAGCCCTCCCTGCATTATACCAATTTTCCTTGCTTCCCGCTAACACTCCCTGCACGACACCAGGCCTTCATGTAACTTACCACCCCTCCATGCCTCAAACCAGCCATCTCTGTATTACACGAGCCTCCCTGCACCATGCCAGTCTTTCCTGCGTTGCACGAGCCCTTCCTGCCCATTACTGCGTCCCACCTTGCTCCTCTATCGCCCTTTCTCTACTAGGACGGTCCTCCATGCTTCACAGTAGCCATCCCCATCATCGCATCAGCCTTCCTTGCACCACCGTAGCCCTCTCCACTTATTACAGCCCTCCCAGCATCTCATCAGTCCTCCATGCTTCTCAGTAACTTTCCCTGCGTCACAGTTATCGTCCCTGCGCCACGATAGTCCTACCTGCAGCCTGTTAGCCTTCCCTGCATCATGCTGACTCGTATGTCACATCAGCCTTACTTAGACCACGTTAGCCCAACTTTGCATCACACTAACGTAACCTGTATCACACCAACTCCCTGCATCCCACTATCCCTCCCTACATCATACTGGTCCTCCCTGCGTCACTATAACACCCCCTGCACGACACCAGCCTTCTCTACATCTCACTAGTTCTCTTTACACTACATCAACCCACCTTGCATCACACTAGTCCTGTCTGCATCATGCCAACACTCTGCATTCCACCAGCCCTATCTGCTCCACAGTAGACCTCCCTGCACCACACCGTCCCTGTGCGTGTCTCATCAACTTTCCCTGCATCACACTAGCCCTCCTTGCATCACACCAGCCTTCCTTGTGTTCCATTATCCCTGTCTGTATCACGCCAGCCCTTCATGGCCTACGATATTCTCACTCAAGCACTAGACATAAATATAGTAATACTTTTAATGTGTAGGACGACTGCAAGTGATGGCTGTGCATTTGATACAAAATTCATTGGTTTGGGTTATTAAAACTCTCTCAGATTACCGATGGTCTTTTTATAAATCATGTATAATCGTTCATTTCAGGTCGATGTGTTCATGAAATAAATCAGTAAATGTTGAGAAGAGGTTCGAGTTCTCATTTTTATCAAGAATTTTGCTTAAAGTTTGTTGTCTTTACCCATGTGAAGGCGGCTGTGGTGTGCTGTAATGTATTCCACCTTCAGCACAGTGAAGTTAATGAAGCTTTTATTCTTTTAAATAATTTGTAAAATATTAGGTGAAAGGAAAACCTTGCCTCAACCACCAGCACATGACACACCGACGAAAACTCCAGCCAACAAAGGAAGGAAAAGATGTAAAAAGTGAATCAGCCCGACTGTCAAGCCTGGCCCGTAATGGTCCGAGGAAGACTCGAGATTTTCTTAGTAAAAAAGGTTGGCCCGTTGACCGCCGGGGGCCACGCGTGAGTTTTTTTTTTTTCCTTCATATTAATGACCTTCTGCGTCCGTACAGCTCAAGGTTAACTCTCTTTAGGTCACTGGAAGCAGCGCATGAGGTCATCCAGTCAGTAGGTGTATCATCAGGGAGGTCAACATTAGATACATATGTATAGAAATGGTCAGGGAGAGACAGAACGAAGGAAATGCTAGTTCTTGGTATGGGAAAAGTTAAGCTCCAAAGAGCTGAGTGTCATACATCGGGGCTCATGTTCACATGTGTGTGTGTGTGGAAGTAAAGGAGACGTGTTACCTTTAGCATCGAGGTGGATTAAACCACAGTCCAGGTATAATTCATCGTTCCCCTCAGTGAGAACGATGTGACGATCCCTGGGTATGATGGCATGACGTTTGACCTGACCCGTAAGGGTGAGGTTAAAGGCCAGACTGTCGTATCCATGGGTTATGCTGTCGTAGCTTCGTGTTGGAACGTCCACACTGGATCGATTCGAAATTAGAAAGTCTGATTTACCTCGGGTACCGAACCAGCTAGTCTGTCACCTGGTGGGTTCAATACAGATCACAGACTGTTTAAAAAACGGTTCCTCAAGCTTACATATCGTCACAACTTGATACTTGCTTCATGTTAACTCTCAGCCAGCATTTCTCCAGCGACATGCCTCAGGGAAAAATGAGTTTCATGTTCGTATTATTGGATGAAAGAACAATAAAAACAATATCATCCTGGGTTTCTGTGACTGGAAATAGTTCTGTCCAAGCCGTAAGGGGAAAAAGAAAATCGAAAAATGGTGAGGCTCAGTTCCCAGAGTCAATTATATATAATTCTGTAATCCTCTTGTCCCAACCAATCTATTCTGCAGTGAATTGTTTTTATTTTCTCACCGGTGCCGCCAGTTTATGTGGGCCAGTGCTTGTCTTTTTATTTCTATTGTTTCAGTATTTGACTGTTGCTTGCTGTCTTTTTTTTGTATACAGCAGAACACAACAGGATAAACAGTGCAGCTCAACATATACAAGATATGCTCATATATCATTTTACCGGGACGAGAGGTAATGATAAACCATCATTACTAAGTTTTATCTTTAAACATAGTTGCATGGAATTTGAGAATATCATATACAATACACCATTTGGAAAAGGTCATTATGTTATGCTTCAGGTTGATTGTGTTGCAAGTGAGGATATGAAAAGAGTAGAGATGAGACCAGGCTCAGAGAAGATATAATCATGGAAAGTAAACATAACAATTTTTATCGTAACATAAACTGGGAAATGGAGTTCAGTAACCAGGATTCAGGCACAGTGGTGGAAGGTTCCATGAAATTTCCGGTGAAAGAGTATTACATGGATACCTTAGCCTTAGATACAGTGGAAAGGTTGAGAAAGATAGAGGAGTGGTTCAGTCATATATGTCAGAAAACAAAGTGAGTTTCGCAGTGTTTTGGGACGAATATAAAGGCGGCATTTAGAAGGTTTAATGGCAAAAAAGGAGTATAGCAGGAAGGAGAAACAAGAAACTTTGAAAAGAATGTTGTGGTCGAAGCGTAGGATAAAATATTTCCACCTAATCATCAGTAGTCAATTTTTAGTGAACGAGAGCAAATCACAGGCCAAGGGATACAGAGTGAAAAGTTCAAAAGGACCAGCAGATTCTTGTTGCCGTTTGCTCGCACCTGCGGAGGGCTACCACCCTCACCCTCACCACCAGTACCCCCTGTCACCCACTGTCACCACACCCTCACTCACCACTACGAATCCCTCTTTTCCTGGCCACCACACCCACCCTTACCTCCATCACTCCTTCCCTCCCCGGCCACCTCACCCTAAATGGCGGATGGCATGGCTCAGTGGTATAATCAGTCACCTCGCCATTTCCCATTTCCATATCTCCCATATTGCGTACATAGTCTTCCCGCTCGACAGTAAGATATTTTTCTGAAATATTCTATCCCAGCAGCCAGCAATCTTATCCTGCTAAGGTATTGGATGAATTATTGGCAGTTGTGTATGGGAGTTAGTTTTCGTGCGTCTGGCAGCTTCCTCGCAACAGACTGGATCGCCTTTTTAGAGTGCAGAAGTTTATGGGTTTGGTGATTCATGACAGCTGCATGATCGGGTCGAGAGGAGGCAGGTGGCTGGCTTAGTAGAAGCGAGAGAAAGATATGGAACTGGTTGATGAGCAAGTTGGCCAAGGATCCAGGCGGCAGCGTGCTCGTGTCCCCAACATAATCTCGCTGCCGAGTGAAGTGAGCAACACAGGCTTGAGCGAGTGTTGGGAGGCGATTACCGCACTCTCCTGACGCTGCTTGACAACATTACCTCCGATGAATGAGAACTGCGCCTATAGACACACTTTTTATCATGTTTCGATTGTTTATCCAGTGATGTAGTATGCGGGGTAATTTCTTGTTTTTAATTTGGTTATTCGACACTATCATGAGATTGTAATTTCATAGATAATGGGGAAACTAGTACGTATCATAGCCTGTGTGAGTCGAGACCCGGTATGATATTCAGAGGATGGACAGAGGTTCGGATGGAAACCTTGCGTATGTTCATGTGAAAGGATTGAAAGGGTCCTTGTGGAGACTAGATGTGTTTTCCTGGGGAAGGCGTGGGTCTGAGGTCCGTGTTGTTCCGTAACTCGTTCATAGAGCTTAACTATAATGATTTTTAAGAATAGTCTAGTGTGTGTACGTGAGACAACTAAGTCCTGAGTGGTTGCCTTAGCAACTGAACTGCCTAAGTTGTTGTTAATCTATGACACATGTGAATTGTTGCTAAGATATTCCTTAGTGTCTGTCTGCTGCTGCAGCGAAGACCAGCCTTATGTTTTATCAGTTGCTGCAGGAAGACCAACCTTAGTGTCTACCTGTTGCTGTAGCGAGGGTCAACCTTAATGTGTGTTGCTGTAGCAAGGACCAGCCTTAGTATCTATTGCTGCAGCAAGAACCAGCCTTAGTGTCTGTCTGTTGCTGCAGCAAGAACAAGTCGCACTGTCTTTCTGTTGCTGTAGTGAGGACCAGCTTTAGTGTCTGTCTTTTTCTGCAGCGAGGACCAGCCGCAGTGATTATCATTTGCCCGCAGCGAGGACCAGCATTTGTGTCTTTCTTTTGCTGCAGTGAGGACCAGCCTCAGTGTCTGTCTGTTACTACAGTGAGGAGCAGCCTTAGTATTTGTCTGCTGCTGCGATAAGGACTGACCTTAGTGTCTGTGTTACTTCAGCGAGGACCAGCCTTGCTGTCTGTCTGTTGCTGCAACAACGACCATTATTACTGTTTGCCTGTTGCTGCAGTACAGACCAGCCTTACTGTTTGTCTGTTGTCGCACTGACGACCGATCTGATTGTCTCTTTGTTGCTGCAGCTAGGACCACCTTAAATGTCTGTATATTTCCTTCTCAGTTACTGTATGTCCCTCACAGCAGCTGGTTTACCGTGGAACCCCTGGTCATTATGTGTGTGGTCAGATGAAAACACGACACAGGCCAATAAAGTAATGTCCGCTGACGTCCTGCCTTTATCATTTCATGTCCGCAGCCACTTACGATTTTATGGTATTCCCGAGTTCATTTTAAGCCATGAATAAATTCCAAGTTTACCTGATGCGGGAAAATTTTGCAGTGATGAGATCTGTGTCTGAGTTCTTGTTCCATTCTGTCGGCCAGCAAACTGGGGTTGCAGAGTGTTGGAAATGTCAGGTCTATATTTATCTTCGTGAAGTTCATTGGTATATGATCCATTCTGTTCTGTTTCGTATGTTAAAAAACAGCTTGATATTACCTAACGTAAGCGTCAGAGTTATGGGATAGTTTTCCAAGCTAGCGACCGATTAGTGGCACCTGTGATCGTTAGCACACCTTAACTGTCATAATTATGTGCAGGTGTCGGCAGCCCGGGGAACTTGTGTTTACAGACATGAGTGTGTGCAGGTGTCAGCAGCTTTTGCTCACATGCCCTGATCGTGCACCTGTTTCCTTGTTCAGATTTGTTTGATTCTGTTACCGGAAGGATTGAAAATTACAAAACTAAGTGATCTATACTGTCTGCTGCAAACTAAAAGAAGTAAAGAAATATTAGGATTAACTATGATTAATACATAAAATTCACTCTCTTATCTCTCTCTTTTTCGCTGTCACTATAAATCTTGGAAGAACCCATTATTTTCCTTTACAATATTTGTAGTCTTGAGAAAATTGGTAGTGTGTCCACGTCAGAATTTTACCTAACTTTGGATTACTCACCAGAAATCAAAGGAAGTAGGCAGAAGAATTCTTGAGTCTATATTGCCCACCTGCGCCTTGCAGAACATAAGTGCACATCATATGTGTACGTCAGCTCAAGTGCAAGGCCTATGCTTTCATCTGTCGTGTATGTGTGCTCACGTTATAAGCTGGTCCGTGCCTGTGAACGCCAGGTTTTTGCATCGTATTAATGTTCGAACAGCAGGGAAGTGTATCTGTACAATAATGAAAAATGCAAATGAGTTTCCTTAGCTAGGACGTAAGTATTCATACTAGTAAGCTTCAATGGACCATGTTTGTGAACGAGCAAAGGGGATTTGTACCGACGGTTTCATTCGGTAATATGTTTGTATATTAATTCCGTATGCAATACAACATTAACTCAGACTTTCTGAGTACTTGTACGTAGTCAGAACAGCAGTGTTGAATAAGGATACAAGGGCGGCACAGCGGGGTCAGCGGATGTACCGAGGAGCAGCCGGTAGCTGGCTGTGTTCATCAATAGTGTCCCCAGGTCAGTACCAAGTACACCAGGTCACTCACCCAAAACCCATGAAAAAGAGTTTCTTTTCCCGGGCTCGCTGACATTACGGAGTAATATCCAGCTGAAGATTGAAGGGCACACAGACGGACAGACAGAAACTCGCGGCAGCCGTCCTGACAATCTCCGTGCCACTGTCAGGCAGCTTTAAGTTGACTTAGCCACTCCTGAGGCATAACATGTTTAACAGGTACACAGAAAATTCCACCGGTTGTGTTAGAGTACTGGAGAGTCACAGATGGTGTAACTTAAACATTTGTCCATGACAACAGAAGCTAAAGAAAAATTTCTGAAAAAGTAGCCAGTGTATATTCCATGGCGCCTTTGTTCATAAAACTAGAATAAATGCATTATTGACAATGAGAGAGCACGGAGCGGTAAATTATGCACAGACGATGTAGCAATAAAAATACTATTATAGTTGAGAGCCCAGATTAATATTTAATGATCAAACGATCGTTGCTGTGTAAAAGACCGGGATATATTATCACTGTGTAATTGATATGCAATATTTCATGAATACTTAATAATGTATATCTCATCCCTTTACATGAGGATTATGTTGGCACACTGCCTTTTACTCGTAATGTATTTTTCTGTTTTCCTTTGTATTGCCAAGGACAATCTTCCACCAACCGCTTATACCAGAATGTTAACATTCATCTCTAGAGAGGGCACACAGGGCACCAATGAATCATCAGACTGCTGTAGACCGGTGTTCTTCAAACTTTTTTCATCGCGACCCAGTTAGATTTTATGTATTACCTTCACAACCCTATTTGCACGTCTGTTGGACCTTTCTCCCTCCAGTATGAAAACTTTTTACCAATATATATATATATATATATATATATATATATATATGGGTTTAAACTAATTGTGCTAATGTAAATTCTATGAAAAAAATATTGTTACAAAATATGTAGAACTACTGTGTCAACTGCATTAAAGCAGAAAAAAATAGTATGCAGTTACGTGTTCAGTGTGCCTGGCGTGCCTGCCTGTTACTAGTTATCTTGGCCCAGTTTGGCCTGCAGGAGGATAACGCCACACGCATGACGGTTGTAGGATTGAGTCGGTTTTTCTTTGTTTCTTTTTTAGCTTTGTCAGGGTTGAGAAACCAGCATCACACAAGTAAGTAGTTGTAAAAGGTATCTAAAGCAAGATACTTTCCCTACTTAAATGTCGATATTCCTTGGAAACACGTATCCAAAATGATGACAGAGATGATGACTTGTGCCTGATTCTTAGTGATGTATTACTTGCGGGATGAAGAAGCTAATTTTCTTGATCAGGTGTTAGGCTTAGCCCCACAACAGCCTCTGGTCTTTCAAAAGCGTAAGGGTCTTTTACCCAGAGCTTTTCTTTCATATCTTGTATCTTTTCTTCAGGAAAATACTGTTCAAAACTTGCCGACAAAGAATGAAGATGTAGCTGTATATGGCATTAAATTTCCTGATTTTATTCACGGATTTTTTTTTCTTTTTAAATTTCCTGCAAAAGTGTTGGGAACATGCAGTAAACACGGGCGATCATCTCCAAGCCTAGCCAGCCACAGCATTATTGATTTCTTAAATGTTTCTACTTCCACGTTATATCAGAATACATCGTTTTCTTTCTCTTGCAGTTTCATATTAAGTTCATTTAGCTTTGAGAAAATGTTCGCTAAATATGAAAGCTTCAGGATCCACTCGTCATTGTAAAACAATTTCTCAACTATATTTCAATTAGGGCCTGGCCTTGATGTGGACTTTTGTCCGTGACTGGAGCCTTCAACATAAAAAAAAAAAAAAATGTTCCCAGAAGGAAAATATGAATGTCCATCCTCAACTCATAATCCCTTGTTAAAATGCTGCTACGGGAAAGCCACCGAATTTCTGTATGATACAACAGGTGAGAATGATCAGCTCCCATCTACAGGCACAACATTTCAAACAACCGACTCTTAAGTGAACTGCCTTTGATTATGTTGATAACTTTCACCACCTCACTCAGAACACCTCTGAGACTGTCTGGGACATCTTTGGCAGCCAGCGCTTCACGGTGGACGAAGCAGTGTTTCCAAGTAATGTCATTACCGGCTACCTCTGATATTTCAGTCACAACCCCACTGTTTTTACCAGTCATATTTGCTCCATCAGTTTGTAACTCCTTTGCAGTTGGCCCAGTTCAGTTTGTATTTTCCAACTACACAGTCTTTCAACACTGTATATCTCTGATCCTGATGTATGTGTAGGTAAAATTAAGGAACAGAAAGTTTTCAAAGAAGTCATCTTTCCATAAGTATCTCACATAAATCAAGAGTATTGCACAGTTAGATATATCAGCACTTTCGTCAAGCTAAATAGTAAATTCTCCAGCAGACTGTAGACGTGACACCAGCTGAAATTCTTAATTTTCCGCAATATCACTGAGAGGGACACATCTGATCTTGTCTGCCGACTTCTCATTAAGAATAGCACTCAATATATCCACAGCGGATGGGAGAAAAAGTTTCTCACCGTACGTATGTGATACTTTCACTTTTGCAGTGCGATAGGAAACTAAATACGATGCCAGTTGTGCTTTGTCGTTAAGAGTGGTTGCTTTACTGAGAACATTCACAGGCATCTTCATTTGCTCCTTTCTTCTCTGGAAATACTAGACTGCATTTCCATCGAGGTTAGCATGCTTTGTCTCAAGATGTCTCGTTAATTTTGATGGCTTCAAACTTTCGTTTGCAAGAACTTCACTGCAAATGACACACTGTGGCCTTGGCTCTCCTTTTTTTCCTGTTCACACCTGAAAAAGCCATACTTAAAAAATTCATCGCTCTACTGCCTTGTCCATGACTTAACTTTCTTCTTGGCAGGCGGCTCAGAAGAGGAGGCTGATGAGGATGGGGCCTCTCTCACTCGACACACGCCTCTCCGCTTGTGGATCTTTCTCAGGTGCACACGTACTTGATGGCTGAGCAGCGACTTTACTTCTTACAACAAAACGATCCATTCCGTCAGAGTGTTGGGCATAACGTATGACTGGAGAAGGGACAACGTTCACGCTCCCGCAGTACAGATGTAACTGAGGATAAGTTCGTTTCTCTGGCGAGTGAAGATTATTTCTGAACGCGTACAAGTCCTGTCTCTCCTCCCAACCATACACACACACACACACACACTCTTATATTTATGACTACTTGTGGAGTACCATTTTTATTATTATTATTATTAATATTTTTTTTTTCATACAAATTCGCCTTTTCCCGCGTCAGCGAGGTAGCGTAAAGAACAGAGGACTGAGCCTTAGAGGGGAAATCCTCACTTGGCCCCTTCTCTGTTCCTTTTTTGGAAAAGCAGAAACTGGAGGGGAGGATTTCCAGCCCCCCACTCCCTCCCCTTTTTGTCACCTTTTACGACATGCAGGGAATACGTGGGAAGTATTCTTTCTCCTCTGTCCCCAGGGATAAAAAGATAGATAGACATATTATTGTGCAGACAGTAGGGTAGGGGTATTGTTGGATTGTGTTAAGTAAGGAGGGTGGAGGGTGAAAGGCATAAGAATAAAGAGGACTGTTTAGAGGAAGATTTTAGACCATCAAGTGATGCAAAATACTTAGAACGTCCCTGTGGGATATCATAGAAAAATGAGAATAGTATGGAAGGTATAACTAGAAGTGAGCCTTGGAGATAAGGTTAAATCAAGTGTTGTTATAAAGCAGAACTACTTTTGTAGATGGAGAACAAAGCTTAATGAATGAGATAAGGAAAAATGCAAATGTTAGTTTGTGTGTAGTAGGTAAGCTAATTTGGTTGAAAGATGTGAGACATGAATGAAGAACATAGTAGGTTGAGGTTTAAAAGGCAGGAAGAGAAACAGGAAGGGACATAAGACAGGAGCACCTGGGAAATAAGAAGTTAGAAGAAAATAGAATGCAAATCAGTCATCATAAAACAAAGCAAAAAAGATTGAGAAACAATAAAGGATAGAAGCAAGATAAGTAGGAAAAATGGAAAAATCTAAGAGTATGTTGGGTGTTTATTAGATCGATGAAAAGTAATTATAATGTAAAGGTGAGGAAAATACCAAAGATTTTAATATACTTTTGCCGTAAATACAACCTGCCTTTTGATGAACATATATTTCGATGAGCTGTTAGATATCAGAGGAGAAGAAAGCTAGTATACTTCTACTATTTTTGGAGTGGGAAACTGGGGAAAGGAATGAGTGATGGTGATAAAAAAGATGCTAATCTTGTAGTGTAGGGAACTAAAAAGATGTAATGATGATGCAACATAGTGCACAAGTGGTCTTCATGCTTTTTGTTTGAGAGCTTGATATGAGGTTGCTGTAGTTATTGGTACAAGAAAAAGAATTTTGCATGTCAGAGAGAGGTAAGGTAGTATGTTTTGTAGAGGGGAATGATTTTGTTTTTTTGTTGTATACCATGAAAATGATTGCTGAAAAAAATACAAGAAAAACAGAGAGCAAATATATTGCTCTTTAGGTTGTGCAGAAGTATAAGGAAGAGAAGTAGACTGTGGTATGGGTTGTGGATAAATGGAGTAGAACATGTCTTTGGAAAAGAGGAGCAATGAGTTGGGTTGTGTTGTCTCCTCATAGATGTTCACCTTATATATAACCCATAAAGAGAGTTGTAGTAGGTCATATAGGGAAAGGAGTTCCAGCAAATTAAAAGAATTGGTAGGAAAATGGTTGGTGATGTATTTAGATGATTCAGTGTGTATGAGCTGAAAATTGGATGAACTTGTGGATATTAGGAGGGAATATGGAAGAGTATGTAGAAAGAGGAACTTGAAAGTGATTGTTAGTAGGTACAGAATGGTAGTATTTTGATTGGAAGATTTAGATTAGGAAAAGAAATAGAATCCTTAAACGTTTGTAATGATAAGAGATTGCATATATTTTGGATATATACTCTCGAGGTATTGGAATGCCAGATTTTCAGAAAAAGTTGGAAAGCAGGGAGATGTTTGGAGTTCTGAAGAAAATTTTTAGAGAGAATGATATGGATTTACAAGTCAAATAAGAAAGACTAGTTAGATCCTTTGATTTTTTGTGTGAAGGAATATGTATAAGCTGTGAAAATGGATTTTTCCAAGATTTACATGATAAATGAGAAGATTAGACTTAGAAGTGAGATATTGAGAGAGAAACAGAGTGAAGAAGGGATTAAGTCTAAGATTTGGAAGTATATAAAAGAGGGATTTTGAAAGGATGACTGTGACTTGTGATTTGATTATTTTGGACGAGGTTAGGCAGATCACTGAAGAGTTACAAGGACAGATTAAGAGAGTGTGCATGTGGGATTAATTTTAGCATGCAGTTCTGCACGAATAGCACCAGTCATTCTGACTTGTGAGATACTGCATAATAAAGTCATTGGATTGAAAGGCTGTTAGTAGTCATTAGGAAGGACCTGCAGAAAATGTAATGTTATTTTTTTTCTTTTCTGAGCTTGAGGCACTTGCCTTTGTTACCTCTTGGTAATAGCAACTTGGACAATCAGTCAGAGGGAAGCCAAACTAGTATTACAAAGTGTACATCGTATTTGCCTGTGACTTTGCTGAATGCCTGCAGAATCATCTGCCAGAGAATTACCATTCAGAATAAGATTACTGTATAAAAGCAGTTACCCATCAATCCTTCAATGGCAGATTCAAGTTGACTCAATAACCCATAATTTAATGAGTTCCCTGTAGATTGAGTTTACCAGGAAACTGAAAAATCAAAGGAACTCTTCACTCTTGAAGAATGTTAAGATGTATTTTATAAAAATCTTAGTTAATGTACGAATAATTAATCTCAACTTGTATTTACCAGATAAACATAAATTGTTTAAGTCATGACTCTTCCATTGTGGCAGCATAGTTTTGCCAAACACTTTTAGTTTATATTTCTGTTAATATATCTCTGTTACTCTTGTTACTTCATTTACTATTGTGTAGTTCAACACAGAGGTCCTGACAGTGGCTAACATTGTCATGAATACCTGATATCAGAGGCATTGTGTTCTATGATATCTTAGATCGCATGATCCATTGAGTGAACGGCAGTGATTCTTCTGTCACATCTCAAGAGTAACTGGATGCTGAGCTGAGTTTGGGGTGAGTTGCCACTTGCATACTACTGACATCAGATTAACAAAATCACGTTTGAAATTTGATGCGAATAGGATTGTAAAATATACATTTACCCATAATATTTCTTCTCTAATCTGCATAGAGTTCACTTAGCTTCAGGTTTAACCTGCTTTTGATAGGACTGTAGATATTCATTTATCATGGAGATTACTTAAGATGGAATCAAAACTATTATCCCAAGGACTTTTGATAAAGAACAAGAAATATATGAGATTTTATATTTATTTTTAAAGATGGTTAAAATGATTGACTTGATTATCTAGTGATTTCTTGGAAGACCACATTGGAACAGATCTTCCTCGAATTGTGGGAATATAACATACTCCTCCCGTACTTGATTCTAAAGGAAGTCGAAAGAATCAGTTATGTTCAAATAGTTCTTGAGGTCAGAACTACTGTCCACCCTGTAAAGGGATGCCATTTCTCTCAGAATGCCAAATCACAAGACAGTACAACAAATAGTGTCTTGTTTTAACCAAATCACAAAACAATACAACCAATAGTGTCTTGTTTTATATGAAGTTGAAGTTTGCTCAGAATTATAGTTGCAGAATTTCTGAAATTTTAACCAAAATATCTAATAATCCCAGAAAGAGCATTGTGAGCTTTCTTATTTATTGTTGTACATATGAAACAACTTTAAGTTAGTGGTTAGGCATTAGTGGTTAAATAGTTTTACATCATTAAGGAGTAATTTCGTATGATGCAAGTGAAATACTGAAATACTTCGTATTTGACCAGGAATTATTAAGGAAGTGATGCAAATATTTAATTTCCGAAACTAATTGAAAGCATTGCCATAGATAGGAAAAAATTTTTACCCCTCCCAAAGTTTCAACTACACTACTTCTGTTGATGATAGGAAACATAAATTGATTTCCCCCCAAAAAAAGAAACAGGATTTGAAGTGTTCCAAAATATCTCACATCGTTCAAAAAGATATGCTGACTTTTAACTTCGTGAAATAATTAGTATTCCGGAAACTATTAGCTCAGAGTGGGAGTAATTGTAGATGGTTGAACATCCAGTGAGTATGACTGGTAACTGGAAGACATAAAAAGGTGATGAAAAAGAAAGCTTCTCTTTATAGAAAGGAAAGCAAACAGCAGCAGACCACTGAGTCCTTTTATGGCTGTTTATGATAGTGGAAGAAATCAGAAATATTTAGATTAGTGTGGTAACACTAGAAATGCAAATAGATAACTTAGGGAGAAATATCTGTAAATTTTATATAAAGGCATAAATAACATCAGTTGTGGATTTATAGTGAAGTATTTTGTCAGTCTGTCTTTAAATCTATCTGTTGCGTTGGTTTAGGTTGCTATTTGGCAAATCATTCCATGTGTTAACAATCCTCTTGAAGAAAATATACTTTGCCGTATCGTAAGTAAAACATTTGCCCATGAGTTTTTATCCATTACTACAACTGAAATCAGACAAACCCAGCCTAAAACAGCTTCTTAGATTTAGACTGTCAGAGTCTTGTATGATTTCTAATATATGTATCAGGTCACCTTTTGTCCTCTTTTCAAAGCTAAATATGTTTAAGTTGTGTGTTTGGCTTTCATAGGATTTGTTTCCCAGTCTGGTAATCGTTTTAGTTGCTTACCAAGGTACCCTGTCCATTCTGGCTGTCCTTTTGCAGGTAGTGCGACCAAAACTGAACACAGTATTCAAGTTAAGAATGCACCACTGATTATCAATACCGAGTATTACTTTCTTAGACTTATATTAGAATGCCCAATCCTTGAAGTCCAGATTTTACACACACACACACACACACACACACATGCACACTGCTTGCTTGGCTTTAGGTCATTGGAGAGCATTATACATAAGTGTTTCCTCATTTTTCTTGTATAGCTTAACAAAATTCATACTGTAGCTTGCCTTCAGATTTTCACTGCAATTATGTAAAACTTCACACATATGGGTATTGAAATTCATTTGCTGCTTGCAAGTCCAGTCTATCAGTTTGCCTATGTGAGCTTTCAGCCATAGCTATTCAGTTTCTTTAATAGCTTTGTTCACATATTAGTATCATTTGGAAATTTAGATATCCTTCAACCTGTCCCCATTATCAGTGTCATTAGTATATTTGAGAATTAGAACTGGATCAAAGGCTCTCATTTATTCAGCACACTATATGTTACATCTGACCATTCTGAGGCTTGACCATGGATTGCTAATCTGTTTATGGCCAGTCTGTCAATTTTTTAACCTCTGAAGTATTACTTCATGTATTCTCCTACAAATAATCATTGGTGTGGAACTTTCTTGAATGATGTTTGAAACCCCAAACATGATACTATCTTCTTCACTTTCATTAGACATTCTGATCTCAATTTATTTAAAAAAAAATGCTTTCCTTGTAAATTATATCTTTGAAAACCATGGTGCAAATCATTCATTCATTGGTGATCCTGAAAATTAATTATGATTTCGTCTTAAATGATGACTTCCATATGTGTACCAACACCATTGTCAAGCTAATTAGTTGATAATTTCCAAGTGTAGACTTCTTACTTTTTTTTGATATGGTTGTATTAGCAGCCTTTCAATCCACTGGAACTTTTTCTTGCAGTGACAATGAAAAGGTACTTATGGGTATAGCTGCTCATCTAGTGGGTTCTCAAGGAATTGTCAGAAGCTAGACATATTAATGCAGAATCTTATGATCTAGAGTGCCTAGGTTGACAACATAAGAGTTGATTAATATATGACCTTATCTGTTCGTAGTTACTGTATTCCTGGAGCTGGATCTTCTGATTAGATTATCACAGTTTGCTGTGGCTGCGCTAAACGGCATTTTATGTCATTCTCTCTCTCTCTCTCTCTCTCTCTCTCTCTCTCTCTCTCTCTCTCTAAAAGGTAGTAGTTTAATATAGAGATGCCTTGCCAACTTTGGGGTTCAAGTTCCTTGAAAATTCTGTAATTGGTAAGGTTCTAGCCTTATGGGAAATAGCAGGCTTACAACAAGAATATATAGATATTTACAAAACTGTACAGAAAAGGATTAAAGATAAATGCTGTGCCAATTGATGGCAGTACATTACCTTAGATGCTCTGCACTTGGTCTTTGTAATCCTACAGAGCAGCTTCCCAGTTATGCTACACAAAAAGCCCCCCCCCCTGCTTTTTTTCTTTATAGTTCACATTGTTGACTCATTAACACCAGAATACCTCCTAAGTACATTCAAGCAGCTGTAAAATTCCCAGACTCACTAATGATTTAGGGGCCTTTGGCTCAAATGGGTTGGAAGTTTTGTGATTTTACCTCAAAATATAACTATGAATCAAGATTGGTATCTGGAGCTCGTGTGATGAATTACCTGACTGTTTTGAGAAGACAGGTTGTGATATTTTTATGCAGTATGGTGTATTGTGCCACACTGCTAAATTAATACATAACTGGTTTGCATTTTGTGGTGTGACATACATTCAGGACTGGCCATGTAACTTACCTGACTTTAACCCTATTGAGAACTTGTGGTCGATTATAAAGTCACAGTTGTGTGGACGGGTTACATCCAGCATTCCTAAACTCCAGGCTGCCATCCAGGATATTTGGGACAGCCTTGACCCTACTTACCTTTAGTATGTTGCAACATCTGTTGCCAAGCACTTTCAAGTTTGTATTAAGACTAAGAGACATCATACGAAGATCTAATAGGGGATGAGTACCTCTTTCATTTTGTTTATTGACGTTTTAATATGATGCGTTCCACTGTAAGTAGGGTGCGCCAGTCTTTTCTGCCGGCACCATATATTAGTATTTCCTCTTATGTAAAATGATTACAAGTAAGTAAAATATTTTAAAATGTGTGTGCAATAGAAAGTGTGCCAAAACTTTTGTGGGGGTTGTGGGTAGAGTAAGTGTGGGTTCTGAGCTCAGCACTTCATATTCCCACCAGTGGGTCAGTCTCACAGTTACCATTGTTGTGTGTGGATCTGTGCTGCTTGTGCGATTTGGGTAAACATACTAATGTGATTTTCATTTAACCCACTTTTTTTGCCCGTAAATGTGCCCTTGATTACTCTTGTGGACAGTGGCTTCTTTCAAGCATTTTCACCAATTGCTTGACAGTTCCTCAAAGCCATCTATATCTCACACGAAGCACAAGGATGTTTGAAACCTCGAAAAGAAGATGGAATTGTGCAAGAGGCTGGTAGTACCAAGGGCAATCCAAGACAGCACTTATAAAGAACTTTATTGCCAGCATGACGACTATTTACGACATCAAGCAGCAGAAGATAATCAAGGCATTTAGTAGTGCTTATTTGCTTACATATAGTAGTATCTACTCCATGTAAAATATTTGCAAATAGGTAAAATATTTTAGAATTTGTGTGTGATAGGAAGTGTGCCAAAACTTCTGTAAGAGTTGATGGATAGAGTAAGTGTGGGTTCTGAGTGGAGTGTGTTACATTCCTGCCCGTGGGTCAGTCTCACAGTTACCTCTGTTGTGTGAGGATTTGTACTACTTGAGGGATTTGGGTGTACATGCTAATGTGATTTTTCTATAACCCACTTTTGTTTGCCTGTAGATATGGCATCCAAATGCCCAGCAACATCTTTTACCCCAGAACCAGCATATTGAATGGAAGGTAACCTCTCCGAATTTAAAAATGAAGATAGAAATCTTATGATGTGTTGATGCTGGAGAGGGGGCATCAGTGCAGTAGAAAGTGTACCAAAACTTAAGTGAGTGTTGGCAGGTGGAGTTAACATGTGTCATGGGTGAAGTGCGCCACACTTCCACCAGCCAGTCAGTCGCGCAGTTACCACCGTTGTGTGCGAATCTGTGCTACTTGCGCAATTTGGTTATACCTGCTAAAGATTCTGGCGACCTGCTGTGTTTGTGTTTGTTGATATGGTAAACACACATCCAGCAATCATCTCCTGACCAGCAGTTAAATGAAAGAGAACCCTTCTGACCTTAGAAACAAAGCTAGAAATCTTAGGACACTCTGATGTTGGTAAAGGAATGTCAGTGCTTGGGTGTGTTTACAATCTGTGTGCATCTACAATTTTCAATATAAAGGAGAATGCTGTGGTTAACTCTACTCCACTGACTGCTAATGTTACCACATGGGTTAGAAACTCCCTTATGGAGAAGATAAAGAAAATGCTTTCTCTATATACACAAAGCATGAGACAGAGAAGAAATGCAGCCTTAGTAACCTTCAACTTAGGTCTATAAGCTCAGAAGATTTATGAATGTTTATGTAAAGAAGATAATTTAACAGAGCCAGAGCCATTTCAAGCAAGTAAAGAATAGCTAAGGTTATTCGAAGTCAGAAGCTACTTAAGATGAAGTCAACGGAGGAATCTGCCAGTGCTATGTGCGATCTCCCTTTATGTGAGATTTTCGCTGAACATTATCCCTAGATAAATGATGGAGGGCCAATTCTGAATTATTCAGTATGTTAAAAAAAAACCTGACTAGAATTATTGTCTGAACCGGCTAATTTCCTTGAATATTTTGGATGACAGTTTTACCGCACACACACACACACACACATTTTTTTTTTCCATGCATATTCACCATTTCTTACATTAGCGAGGTAGCGTCAAGAACAGATGACTGGACCTTAGAGAGAAATTCCTCACTTGCCTCCCTTCTCTGTTCCTTCTTGTGAAAGATAAAACAGAAGGGGAGGATTTCCAACCCCTGCTTGTACTCATTTTAGTCACCTTCTTCGACTTGCGGGGAATACAAGGATGGTTTTCTTTCTACCCTGTCCCCTGAAATATATAGAAATATATATATATATATATATATATATATATATATATATATATATATATGGAGTGTTTTATATATATGGGAGTGGACTT
>JAYMFT010387029.1:0-20017 GCA_038088735.1 Panulirus argus | reverse complement strand
TCTCTCTCTCTCTCTCTCTCTCTCTCTCTCTCTCTCTCTCTCTCTCTCTCTCTCTCTCTCTCTCTCTCTTTCTGTGGATGTTGAGATAATTAGAAGTCATGGTAAAAAAAACTAAAGAGTTCTGAAACCCCTGTAATAGCTAATGTTCATTTTCATTCAAATTACCATATCAGTGTTGAGAAATGTGTGTTTCTGTGTGTCTGTTGCCCTATAATGACTGAAGACTCATAGGTTTTGGATGATAGAATAGAAATTATTTCGCGTATGGGGAATAAGCTCCTGGAAAGACTTATAGACTTTGGTCACGTCATGACATAGCCGATGAGAGATTTTATGACGACACACAACACAAAGAAGGCAATAGATTTAAATCTCTCGTTTTGCCATTGAAAGCTGCATTGACATCTTAGCTTTCTCAGTGCAATAGATAAAGGTAAGTTGATGCAGCATAGCCATAGAAGTGTGGCTGGTAGGTAGGGTATATAGTAAAAGTATTCATAGCTTTAATATAGTTGGTCAGACTAAGAGACAGATCAAACGAATCCCTCAGTAACTGTTGTCTTGCACACACACACAGACACACACATACCCTAGTAATGGCGGGCACTTCACCAGTACACTAGTCCATCACCGTTCGTGTAACTGGGAGTATCAGTCTCATTACTGCGGCCCACAAACATTGTGTTATGTTACAACGTCTTAACTTATTCCATCGTTTTACAAATCACTTTCAAGTATCACTTACAACTTTATTTTTCCACTTAGACTTTTCTAATCATTACATCCACAAGAATCCACCAGAAGGTCTGGGATTCTATTTATTATTACGGTATTGTTGAATCCTCGCTGTATGAGAGGCATGGCGGAGTAGCTGGTGGGGGCGCAGCAGGGTGTGAGGGCCTCCCGCAGCGACGACTGCAGCGGCTGCCGCAGCATGAGTGCCTGCAGGTCATCAGGAAAATAATCAATTCTTACATTTTTGATTATTGTAATGACATAAATTTATATGGATTAAGCGATTCATCACATATTCACAACATACACATACACCTAAGAGACCACAGCATAAACTATAATTGTTTTAACGACCATGTTAATCAACAGGTTTAAAGCCTAAATAACCTGGGATGATAAAGTCATAACATGGAATTGGTTTCCTCGTGTATTTCTATGCCAGGAATATTTCATTAATTTTATAATAATGTTGATGCTAGAGGAAATGGAAGGACGGGCTGATTGAAACTCAGTATTTGTGTCAGTCTCAGACCCGACAAATCTACAACAATATCTAGTTAAATAACTTGTTCATTTATCAGAAACTTGTTAAACTGAAAATTTATTATCTTCCATATTTTCTTCAGCTATGGTAAACGTCTTTCAGTATATTCATATATTCATAAGAAAGCTTGTATTACTGAATGCTCTGATGTGTGTTACTTGTGCTATCGGCGAGCAGCACATCTCGCCGCACCGACACGCGACCCACCACCGGGACACTACTACTCTCCACCTGCGGGCTGGTGCCCGCTTTGTGTATTCTGTACATTTATGTGCTATATGTATGTACTACTGTCCATATGTATTAATGTATTGAATGCACAATAAACCTTTACAAACAAATACTTGTGCTATACGAGGCTGGAGTACTCACCTGCAGCAGGTTGGAGTACCTAGAGATCCCCGGGGCGGTAGCTGAGGCGATGGAGGGCCTGCAGGTGCCGTGGCAGTAGTAGAAGGTAAAACTTTGTGGGTGTACCAGCCAATCATCCCAGCCCATTTCCGACGCGCTCACGTTCAGGGCTTCCCTGCAGCACCCGCCGCCCCAGAGAGACGAGCACTCCCTCGACGACCGCCGCTTGCGGACCTGCGACAGAGACGCACACATTAGGCAAGGTCAGGCTCACCATGAAGCCTCACTCACCTATAGGAGCTCCTCTTCCATCACATCGTCACTTTAAGACTACTTACACTCTACTGTCACGTAACCAGTAGCCTTCAGCACCTTATTCACATTGCTGGTACAAATGATAACACACAACATCAGTTTCAACGCCTCAGTATCCTGCATGAGGCAGCGAGAGAATGAGCACTACACTGTCACACAGTTTTTACATTATCACAATCTGTAAACCGATCACAATGTTGTGAGAAGCGCGTGGCACATACAGACCTGTGGTTGCTGTGTGGTGAGAACGATGAAGGGTCGATGGTCTGGGTGGTAGGAGATAGGGTGTCGGTTCGCCTGGCAGGTGGGGCAAGAGACCTGCACCTGAAACTGATGCCTTCCCCTGGCCAGCCACACGCTCACTTCACGGCTCACGTCCATCTCCACCCACCCCGCCCTTGTACTGGTGCTCTTGAGTGCTATGAGCGGCCTGTGGTGACCCCGACTGGCCTGTCGAAGAAAGCCACTGTGTGCTCTTAAGAATATACCTTGTAGTACAGTAATAAAACCCACAAAAAATAGAATACAAGAAAATCCTTCTCTGTCCCTATCAGGGACTCATTTTTCTTTTTCCAGTGCTATGTTTGAGGTTTATTCTATTTGAACAGGAGCTGAGGTTCACGTACCACTGCGACGGAGAGAGTTTGTTGGAAGCCATCCGCCGGGTCCTCTAGCTTCCACAGCCATAGTGTCGCCGCCGTCGCGCCCTGCGAGGGCGGCTCCTCTAGTGTGAAGAGGAAGCACACAGCTTTCTCCTGGCCTTTACACGACACTCCTGTAGGGGAGGCAATACCCCCTCGTCATAACATTTAACTTTTCATGTAATGCTGACATGTTAGATGTTACATGTTATATGTATGTTGTTATAATATCCGGTCATAACATCTACCAATATTTAGTTACAACATCCAACAATATTTAGTCACATCTAACAATATTTAGTCACAACATCTAACAATATTCAGTCACAATATCTAACAACATCTAGTCACAACATCTAACAGTATCTAGTCACAACATTTAACAATATAAAGTTACGTCTAACAATATTTAGTCACAATATCTGATAATACCTGGTCACAACATCCATGTAAAAACAGTAAAAGAAAAAGAAAATCTAAAATATCCCTTGCAGATTACGAGACTGACTCGTTTCCTACGAACTAGTGTATTCATTCAATGATGTCAGGGACGAGCGAGCCAGTGTAAGGCTGTTGTACTGTGACAAGAGACGAGTTACTCTTGTCTGATTCTGGCTGAGTTGCGTCTTGCGCCAGAATCATTCATACAACACGGTGGTCAGATGTATTTTTACCTGCGTAAGAGAGAGAGCGAGAGAGAGAGAGAGAGAGAGAGAGAGAGAGAGAGAGTGTGTGTGTGTGTGTGTGTGTGTGTGTGTACCTACCTGCGAGCACCTACGACGAGATTTTGCCATGAGAAAGAAATATACCTGACGTAGCAAGTCAGCAATGTAACAGTATCTAGCAAAGACCCAAAGGTGACAGCTGTCAGCACCAATGTCGTGGGAACGGAAGCGACGCTGACGGTGGGTCTGGCGTCAGCGCCATTGCAGCGTTTGTATCAGAGGAGTCGTCCACTGCTGACCAGCCCGCACCTCACGACCTGCCGGTGCAGGTTCCGTCCAGTCTCAGGTCCTGTACCATACCAGCGAAGGTGGACTGGCGTGCTGGGACCATAAATCAAATGGCAGAACTAAGTGCAATTGGAAAATCTTCAACGTGTGTAAGAAATTTTATAATTGTCTCCTTTTACCTCAAGGAAGATAACTGACTTGGCCAGGGTATAAGACAAGAGTATTTGTATCTAGTGTTTGTGTAAATTGTACGTGTGCAGAGGGCAACAATATACTAGAGAGAGAGAGAGAGAGAGAGAGAGAGAGAGATTTTTGTGTTGTATGTTTTTACGCAAGTGTAATATACACACACACCAGCCTAAGCCAGGTACCCTTAAAATCGACCAGCTACGAAGGGAGGATGAATACCTTGGTTGGGAGTGGAGAGAATCCCGCTCCCAGACTTTGAACCCTGTCGTGCTCGAGCTTAAACATGGTCAGCGACGCCAACCGATACACTACGGAAACCCGAGTGCGTGTAGATGGGTAACCACGCATAGGAGAACCAAGCATGTTTATATATCATGATTATGTTATTTTGAAGAATGGAGGGGTATGGTGTTGTCCAGTGGGTCAAAGGCTCACGAGATAATATGAAATGTTCTTTAAATCATTCAAATTACTGCAGACTGACAGGGAAACTTAAAATAAAGACTTACATCAATTGGAAGGCTTCATTTAAAGGTAGTGCGGCGAATGGCCGGTATAGTGACGGTCGGTTGCGAATTAAGTATATATATTCCGTTTAAAAGTAATCTTAACCAAACATACAGACTTACGCTGAAGAAATGTCATCACTAAGTAATCAAGATTGCCACGTAAAGTTTTATGTCAGTCTTGGTCCCAACTAGATCACTGACTCGAGCTCCCATGGGCTTCTGTTTACTTGAGTCTTCTACAGTGTTTCTTGTGGCCACCATCAAAATATTCCGTAATCTTGCTTGAGGTTATGAAGTGAACCAAAGTGTTACTTAGAATGAACTTATACGTTAATTCAAGCCAGAGATTGACCTACAGCGTTACTTGTATTTGTTACGTGAGACTGTGTCACTGTCATTGGTTTAACGAGCTGCAACGTGAGAGAAAAATTGCTTAGAGACTAGAGTATGACGCAGTTTTGCTGAAACTTGAAAAAAAAAAAAGCTGTGGAATCATTCTAAGGTTGGATAAAGACAACTTGGCTACCTCACTCCAAGACCTGGGTCAGTGTGTCATTGGAGGGTAAAATGACGCCATGTCGTAAAATATAATCAAGTGTGTCTCGAGGATTTCGAATGACTGCACACTACTGAGGAGGCGAGAGTAAGCATTTATGTGAGGAGAGGGGGACGGAGGAGGAGAAAGGTAGGAGGCAGTCAGTCATTAATGTCATCATGATGACTGACACGTTTGTCAGCAAATGTCACTAGCAAGAGCCTCGACACTGATGCCGCCAGGCAACACGCCAGTCTTGCCTCTCTTGACGCCAAGACGGCACCAAATTTCGCCACTGGTTACGCCAAGGTGCAGTAAGCAGTATTATATTTTTCTTTTATTTGTTGCAATAATTTTACAGTTTGGCGCGCTACAGGCATTAAAGGTTAGATTTGGTATTCAGATTCAATGATTGACAATAGTAAACAAAATGACTAATGATGAGAAAAATATACTCCTCTAAATCATTCAACGTTATTGTTATCGTGGAGGGAAAAATTATCGTACAGTAGCCCAGGTCGCTTGAAATAAAAAACATTTTTTTGGTTGTTATTAGGTGGAGGGACTGGTTGTGAGAGTTAAAGTCTCTAAAAGTGGTATGCTGCAGGGTTCTTGGGCGTGCAATGAGCTAGAGAAGGTTAGAAATGCAGAATAAAAGTAGAAGAGTACTATACCATTGGGCTCAACCAAGCCGCTCCATTGTCAACTCAACGATTGCAACCATGCCATTCATGGGATATATATCGTACTCGAGTAGTAAAGCTACAGCGCTCATGAATTGACAGCAATCGCTCTTCAGGTAGAGGGCGACATATACAGTAGGAGCGTATATGGTCTTAGAATAACTTGAATACCAGAAAGTGTTCGAGATTTTTGGTTGTTGGTTATAACTTAACGTTGACGGCTTTGATGACCCGGGCAGTTGACAGGTCTCAAGCCTAAATAACCATCCAACCCACCAATCAAAGGACTGAATTGCTAAAAAAAGAAAGAACAATCGTTGCTAAGGGTTAGATAACTGTGCCACAACCATAGACTTGCACTGAGAGCCGTCCTATTGAAGATATAAAGCCATCTTGCTAGATAATATATATCCATTGCACTGATAGGGTAAAGTCATTGTAGTGAGGGGCAAGTTATCGTGTGGAAGGGATAATGCTGTCGTACACAAGTGCATGGAATGACTCAGCACTGAAGAAGACGATTAACAGATTGCACACCAGAAAAATATCCCTCCAGCACTGCTGACCCCCTTCATGGCCTTCTGTTACTATGATTGCTTGCGTTTCAATGTCGTTTTTTCCTGGTCTGTTGGTAACGCTGCTGCTGCTATTGTAATACTGTTAATATCTTTCTGTTAAAAGTGCTTGAATCTGGCTTAAATGTGTACGGACATACTTTCCAATTACTAGAAGATATAAAGAGATGCGTTATCACGGCCGTATGTTGACTTTGACATACTGATACTACTATTACGTTTACCTGCACTCTTTAATCCCTTCAGAGTATAATGATTCATGCACTGTAATGGTCTCTGTAGGCTACCTGTAGGTTACCTCGTTCAGGCTATCATGTCAACAGTAACCGTCTTGTTCTAATGCAGTTAATGGCCAGTGTTCTATGGGAGATCATTACTATCTTCATTCTTTTTACTTTGTCTAATATATTCATTATTTTCCTGATTCAATAATGTGTTGGGAGAATATAATAAATGAAACTTTCTTTTAAACGGAGTGGAATGGGAAGGGAAAAGTGCAATCAGCGGCTGGGAGGGTCTGTGGGAAGGTAAGTAATAGACCATATGCTGAGCTGCCAAGTTTCACCTGACGATCTATTAGCCGGGTTTGCCAATTAGATAAAAAAAAGAATTGATACTGTACCTAGATCTTAGCCGTGTTCGTCTATAATTACCCAATTGTAACGACCAGTTATGTAATTGAACGCACCAGTGAATTACAAGAAACTAACTCTTGCACTTAAGCCTTCTGGACACGGTTTGGGAACGCCGGTGGTGTATTATAAGGCTGATCTTGATCTAATTTAGTGACGTGCCAGGACTGAACTCCTGAGAGGAGTAAAGTGAAAAGGACTGTATCAATGTACAAGGGGACCCGGACAAACACCAATCTTGGTCTAGTAAATGATGGATGAAGTTCAACTTGATTAGATGTAGGGAAATGAGGAAGGGATCCAGTGAAAAAAAAAAAAAAACTCGGTCAGTATTATCCAGCTAGAAATAAACTGTAGGAATCTGCGTGTGAGGTTTTGAGAGTCGACATCATACCTAACCTATCGACAGTGTTCCATCTTCGAAAAATCATAAATAGAAAAACTGTGCTGGCATATATCAGGATAGTTTTTAAGTACATTGACAAGATATTCAGGAAACTATTCACTGTGTTTATGAAGCCAGAACAAGATTATACTTTTCAAGTTTCATCGCACTTCAAGATGCACAGTGAAGCAATAGGAAAGGTTCAGAGGAAGTCAATGGAAACAGTATCAAAATTAAGAAGCCTAAGTATAGAGGTTAAAAACCATAATCCTGACCCTCATATTAGAGAAAAGAGTAAGGGGTGACGATTACAAACTTCAGGTTTCAAAACCAGTTTGATAATCACTACATGGAATTATTCCAAAAAGATGCAAACATGTAACAATCATACACCACAGTTAAATGATTGTACGAAAAGATACCATAGACCATTAATTTGCTTTAAACTTATATATATAAATTGACTGAAAACTGAAAGTAAAGGCTAACAGTATACAAAATTTTTAAGAAAATAAAATCCAAAGATGAATCTTTACATCCCTCTCTGTTGTATTACAAATAAATAATTGCAATTGGGTAGTGACTCACACTCACCCAGACAGGACATACCAGCGAGCCTGGCATTGCTGACCACACACGTTGGAGCCATTGTGAATTCTTAAGTCTCGTTGTATTTCCTAGGACATGGCTGAAGATCATTTTTCCTTTCTTCAATTGTGGACTGTGGACTGCTGGACCGATATATTGTAATATATAGGTTAACTAAGAACATAATACTTAATTCTTATGGTCATCTGAATTGAGAATTTCACCAGTTCATGGTGCCAAGAAAAATAATCTTAAGCCAGGAGTAATAGGCGTCAGTGTGTTGGCTGCTCTGTTGCTTGGCAACCGCAGCCAACTCTTCTCTCTCTCTCTCTCTCTCTCTCTCTCTCTCATGGTCGCTTTTAATAAAGCGATCGCTACGGGATGCAACTTGGCAAACTGTCGATTGACAATAGTTCCCTTCTAATTGTAAGATGAGGAAAAACATTAACTTTCGTGGGAGGGGGAGGGGGGAAATCGACCCATTGGGTCGTCAACCCCTTCAGCACAACGATATGACTCATGGGTATAATGGCCTGGCTCTTGACTTTGATGGGTCAGGTCAAAGGCCAAGCCATTATACCTATAGGGCGTATCGTCAAACGTGGAACTAGACCGTTACCGTTCGGTTCTAGGGTCGTAGTGTCGTTTTCAAGGGTATTACCTTCGTGTTCAAGGGTCGTACCGTCGTTTTATATTTAATTTGAAATATTTATTGTGCCTTCAATAAATAATACATATTTATAAAAGTACATATGGCACATACATGAATAGAAGACACAAACCGGGCATCAGCCCGCCGGTGGGGCCGTCATTATAAATAATCACCGTCATACTCAAGAAGTTCAAGCGCTTACACAATATGTAAACATGTACACTGCCAACTCATTAACTGGAACCATTCTATTTTCATCATATATCCATATTTTTTTTTTAATAATCAATATTTGGAAGGGAGAATGAATTCTAGGTATCCAACATTGTGAAAATGTTTCTGAATTATTCAATCGAAAGTAAAGAGTTTTTTTTTTTCATTTCTCTTATTTCTTCAGCTCATCTTCTGCAATGGCTTGAAAGTCTGTTTTTACTGAAATTCTATGTTTTACTTTATCATTAAATGACTTTACATATATATGTTAAAATATCCATAGACATTAGATACAATGTTGATCAGGCCTTTAGATAATAGTATAAGAATCCTTAAACTGAGGAAGACTCATCAAAGGTAAAATCTGAATGACTTGTCAAAGTGGTCGGTACACCACTGCAAGCTGGAATAAAGTATACCTTTTTAAAGTCGTTAGGAAACGATATTTTGAGATTATTTTAATTTTGAAGTGACATAAATTCACATATTCATCGTTACTTAGCCAAACAGGAAAAAACTAATCAGAAAGATTAATTCCGCAATTTCATATAATTTCGGACCTTCCCATGAATCATAATATCGTTGTTAATGTATTAATCCCATGTTGTGAACTGGTAGGTATGGAAAAAGGATGAACGGAAGAGTTTTAGAAGATAAGAAAGTGGAAATACATGGGAAGTGGATAGTGGGTTCGCTATATCCCTGGCGGAAACTGCTATTTTTGTTAACTGTTCTGAACAGATCAAGATTGTTATGCACGAAATTAAAAGGACTTCATCTCTCCTTCTTCACTGGAAACACAAAGAAAATATTTCTTTTGAATTACTTAAGAGGAGCTGTTGGTAAACTTTGCGGTGGTTACTAAAATCAATAAATATTTCTAGTGTTTTCCTTTACAGTGATGTGAGGGATATGTTAGAATCACAGTAGTTACATTCTGTGTAGGTGAAGCAAATTAACGTGAGTGGCGGTAGTAACAGTGGTGTGGTGTACGTGACTGCCGGGAGAGCCAGACATGTCTGCTGGCCATCATATGTAACATTCCTCAGCCAGCCAGCCAGACGGACGGACGGACGAAGTGACGGAAGGACCTTCGCTTCTTAGGTTTATTTCTGGCCTCACACCGCCACCCACAGTGGATCTGTGGCCTACATTTACTCGTACGTCTGTCGCATATCACCAGACGGACCCCTCGTCCTTCACTCCCCCCACACATCCCTCACAAGTCCTCCCCACCTAACCCTACCATGCTCCCCAACTTCTTACTTTACTCCCTATCATCCTACCAGGCCCTGTTATCCATTATTATTTTTTTTTAAGTCATTTCTTTCTAAAACTTCCAAAGCTGTTCGCTCTATCAAGGGAAAATGCAATCTTGCTTGTTTGCATTAGATGAACTTTGTGCTCTCATCATGGAGAGACAACAAGTTCACTTGCTCATCAAAACTGTATTTCAATGAGTTATAAATCCTAGATATGATTTTTGCTCCAAATGGTGCAGGTAAATTGAGTGATGGCTCTAATCACGTGCTTTCAAACATGGGCCACTCTGAGGAGCAACACACGTGACAACAAACGGCAGAGGCACGGCGGGTGGGCGGGCGGTCACTGTACCTTAGGCTGGCCACCGCTGCCAGATGCATGACTTAAATTTATCTTTAGTGCTCAGTGTCCTGTTCTATGGCTATGGGTTCTGTACAGGCAATGCATTATGTAGATACGACCTTGGAACAAAGCTCGTGTGTCTTTATTGTTCTTGCAATATCTCCATCACCTTGGGAATGATATATACAAAGCCAAAACACAAATAAATGTTATTATCAAACTTCATATTTGGTTAAGGATATGAGGAGTCCATGAACATTAGAAACGGGCAGCTGATCCCTTCGTTTCCTTATATCTTTACTTTAAAGGTATTCATTGATGAGAGAGTAATGTCTCCGACGAGTAATGTAAATGAAGCAGTTTCAATTTTTCTCTTTCATTAATTTCTCTTGTGTTGTCGCAACTTTCCCATTTAATTACAATACAAACATGGCTTGAGATATTTTTTAACATAGCCTTTGAGAGCATACTTATGAAATGGTCCACTGCATTATTTTCAGCAATTCATACAATTAAGTTTTTATAACAAAATACAAACAGTAAATGGTATTTTGATAGACTATTTCGTAAAAATTAATTACCACACCTGTTAAAGGCATGTCCATCTCAAGTTTACATAATCATTTAACAGTGAAATACAATTAAGAACGTATAGAAAAAATATTTCACGAAGGACATCGAGATACTTAGTGCTTTTAAAATATTTGAATTTTCAAAGGTGTGTGAAGTGGTACATTGTTCTCAATTCCCAGTTTAAACACGGAATAGGTTTCTCGTAACGTAGGTGATGCAGGCAATATATAGCCTTACGGATATGAAAGATTAATGAACGGAAATCTCATATGAAAAAATCCACAGGAAAAGTATATAGAAAGATATACAGACAACTAAACCTCTTTAAGACATAGAACCACACTAACGACCCTCTTGCAACGACCATACTGACGACTCCTAGGCATCCACCACGCTGACGACCCTGTGACCGTTACCATGCTGACGATCCTTTGGCCATCACATTGATGACTATCAGACCATAGTAACGACTATCAGACCACGAACACACTGACGACCATAAGGCAACGACCACACTAAGAGTCAGCTAATTTGTGTACTATATCAGGTTGAAATGCAGTTAAACTAAAGTACCCTGTCGTATCATTCAGATTTTTTTGTTCCCATGTTGGTGTTGCCTCATGTGACCTATTTTCCCAACTGTGACCCGGGAGAGTGAACTTACACCCCCAGATGAGTCGCTACCCAATCAGTTCGAACGGTTTGGTAGCCTGTGCTGGTGAATAGGATCATCGACCTTCACGACCACCAACTATTAATGCACGTGCTGCAGTTTACGGATGAATAAACTTGAACAGATGATTGTATGTCAAGTGTTCAAGATAATTCACTCAGTGTTGTATATAGCCCGAGTCGAGGTCAAGTGAGGTGCGTTAAATGATGTTCCTCTGATTCGATACGCCGGAGGTTGATAAGGTGCTTAAAAAAAAACATATGTTAGAACTTACTTTTCGTTGATAGTATGATAGAGGTGCGATTGACTGGTGGGGACGTGGGCGCGGTGGTGGACTGCTGGGAGGCCAGCATCAAGGGCAACACCCGGCTACTTATCACCCTTGGTAGTTCCTCTCGATGTAGCTCCACCTGCGGCGGCCTCTCCGTCAGCTGCAGCTTGGACAGGAAGTGCGTCTTGACCATCTCTAACCTGAGTTGTCGCAAATCCTCCTCCGTTATCGATGCAGCGTAAGGCTGTGCGGTGGTGGTGCTGGGGCTGGCACCGGTGTCACTCTCGTTGGACGAGATGTTCCTGGCTCCTGGTGGGGGAGGAGAGGCACCTGCAGTGCTGGCATCTGTGGTGATGGTGCTTGCAGTGCTAGCACCTGTCATGCTGGCACCTGTGGGGCTGGCAGCTGTAGTGCTGGTACCCGTAGTACTGACACCTGCAGTGCTGCCACCTGGAGTGGCCGGCGTGCTGGGCCACAGGGCCTGTGCGAGGGCCCTCTCCGCCGCGCACCTCGGACACAAGGGCGTCCAGCTCCCGTCGGAGGAGACACTAGCCTGTATGTCGGGTGATGCTATCACAGAAGTGTTATTTATCACAGATGACGAGGAACGGCTATCTTTCTTTCTTACTACGCTCATCTCGTAGGTTCTGTTACGAATTCTATTGAGGAGAAACGACGGAGAGGAGAGGGAGACAGGAGAGGCGGGCGCCAACGAGATGAGCAAGAAGGCGACCAGCAGTACAACCAGTGTAGGGGCCATGCTGGCAGGCACGTGAGGCTGGGCACGACGCGAGGGATGAGCGCGACCCTCCTCTACACACTGCCATTAGGGCTACTACCGCTCACGCTGACGGCACCCCAGTTTTTATACTCACCAGCAGGACGCTCGCAAACTCCACCCATTTCCACTGAAGTTTTGGTTCAGAGTGAGACGACAACGCGTACGACTCTCTCTCTCTCTCTTTCTCTCTCTCCCCCACGTTGAATGCTAGCTGTAGAAAAGGTGGTGAGGGATGATGCAAATAGCCTTTTATTAACCTCACTTAACGTGCAGTGTAGACGTGGTGTTGGGGCGTCTAGACGTAGTGTCCGACACGGGCCCGAGTTGTAGAGGGGGGAAGGCAGGAGACGCTGCCGTGTCTGGATAGCCCACAGTGTGAGTGGATGGCCACCAGACCTACGGTGTCCGGAGGAAGAAGAGGAGGAGGAGTAGGAGGAGGAGGCGGTGGGCCTGCCTGACCGCGCGCGAGAGGAGAGATAAAGGGAGTCTTGTTCCATCCTCCATCCTCAATGTGCTGCCACAAGTTTCCATACCTGCATCACACCACCCGCCCTCAGCCAATAACCTGCCAGGCCTCAAGGACTCTGAGGGGTGCGGCGGTAACTCCTGTCATGCGAGCTCCTCGGTGGGTGGTCCCAACTTAATACGGTAGAGGGGGAATGAGTCTTGTTGACACGGTTACGTAACTGGCCGGCCAACCTGCTCATCAGCTCTTGCCGAAGTTTTCAAAGTGTGTATTCTGTATCATCACTTTGGGAGTTTGCGTTCTTGTTGACGAAATTTTAGATGTTTGGTAGTCGGAGTGAAAGTGCAGATGATGTCATATAACATTTAAAAAAACGATTATATGACAGATTATGACCAGTAGACGTATACAGTCACATTTCAGTGGGGAAAATTACGTATGACGGATCTTGACAATGTTGGCGGCTGTTGGTCGAACTCGCTCGACACGCTTGTCACTGCTTCTTGGATACAACATCAACAGGAATGAACTGGCGTCCATCCATTAACAGTCATCCTCTATGTGATCCCCCTTTATTCTTTTTTAAAGGTGATGCAATACAAGACCCCCGATAACGTTACTGGTGTTTTAGCACGCATAGGAACAAGCGACTCGAGCTGATGTAGCTCGTACCCCGCAGGCGGGTGTATGACCAAAAAAACACTTCACTACCAGACAAGTTACCAACTCACTACGATACTCGCCGAACTAATTATGAAAACTGTTTACAATAACTTAAGAGCAAACAGTAGAACTAACACAACTTAGCGATACACTCTTCCTCTATGACTAAAGTCTCGGGTTCTGAGAATTCCGTCGTTAACGATCCCGTCCTTGTCTGTCACCCAGAACTTCGAGGTTCCATCAAGTCCTCAGTCATGGGCGCTGCAAGATGTCCTCCTCCTCCAGCCACAGAGCGTTCCGTTGTGCCCACTGCCTTCCTCCAGGTCGTCTTGGCTGACGTGTGGGATGATGGGACCCATCCATACACACACACACACACCCCTCTGGTCCTCCTCCCCGACACCTGCTGCTGCAACGCCGGCACCCTGAGAGTTGGTTCGGCGACTCTCGTGTGAAGGGATATGCTCTCCTGCAGCGCTTTTGTGAGCTATACCTCGCACGTAGATGTCACTGACCGTCGCCCTCTTACAGATGCGGCCGGTCTTTACCCCATAGCTTTCCGGGCCCGCTTGAGCCCTCGGCCAAAAGCTTCCCATCTCATCACACGTCCGATGTGGTCTCACATCCTGCTGATGGGTTGCGCCTTGCCTCGTTGGAAAAGACACTTTAGCTTTTGCCGCCTTACAGTCGGAGTTCCAGTATCTCTCCTTCCCGCAGAACTCGCGGTGGTACCCGCGTCGCTACTTCTTATGATTTGATCTGGAAGACAACTGCTGCCTCTCTTTGACACGGGTACTGTTGCTGCACGTTATTAGCTGTTGAAACTGAGTCAGGCAGCAAGGGCAACTGAGGCCCTAATCAATGTATGTTATACTATTATTAAGAAGACTTGCTAATAAGTTAGCTTCCTGTAGCTTGGCAGGCATTTCAGAGTGATTCGGAATGTGGTTCGTATCATATTGAATCTTTCCCATGATTTACTTTAATCTTGCTATAAGTAAAGACGGGCGAATCCATTTTCGCTTTGGCTCAAATATTAATTTATTGTAAACTTTTATATTTCTACCATCTACAATAGTTATACTTGGGTCTTTGAGATTTACGGTCCATATCTAACATTCAGTTATTTATCTTACACATTGAATTTATTCTTAGCTTAAGTAAGATGCTGGTGACAGCGCGCCCCCTAGTTGGTCTCTTCCCCGTCAGACCAACATTTGGATGAAAGAAATTGGTCCTAGAATTTTTCAGTGGTTTTCACTGAATCATAAAATGACATATCGCTCGTCAAGACCTTTGAAGTTTGTATAAAGGGGATGGAGGCATTTACTATAAAGGAGAAGGAAGCATCTGCTATAAAGGAGTTGGAGGCATCTGCTTTAAAGGAAAAAGGAGGTTTCTGCTATAAAAGAGATGGAGGCATCTGCCATAAAGGAGAAGGAGGCACCTGCTATGCAACATGTATGTCGCTGAAGAAAGGAAAAAAAAAAATCTAATCTGCAAACGACTTCACAAGAGCCACTTGACCAATTCTGATCAAAACTGACAAAAAGGAATCTTCGGTAAGGAGACACAGCAGAGCACATGAAGAGCTTCAGAGTCACGTAAGCCCGAGATCTTGCAAGACACTCCACCGAGCGGTGAAACCGAGCGATAGCAGAGCCACCTGTGTCTTGTTTTGTGAACTGCCTTGGCATTTTACTATCGGCCGCTTATCGCATGCGTTGTATTCCATCAACAATTAGAGTGCCGCAGGGATCTATCTTCTCTTGAGTTCCCCTTCCTCCTCATATTCGCTCATTCTTCTCCACTAAATGACTCACTACCAATGGATAGTTCCCAGTCATGCATAGCAACACACACACACACACACACTCACACACACACGCACACGCACACAAAGACTTTCCAAACATTGATTTGCTAAGGCACCGACCCAATTTCAGCTGTCTCTCTCCCGCCTTTTTATCTCAAGACGCCGCTGCCTGGGGGACCACCAACCGCGTTACAATCATCGCCTCGTCCGTGTTTTCCCTAAACACATACGTGTTCCCCGGGCCATCCGACATGCGCGACTTGAGTTGTTGAATATCCACACGTCACATACACTCCTCTTCATGACCGCTGGCTCCCGTAGCATCAGTGGTAATTTGCCTTACGGAACAATATTGTTATATTTGCTTTCATAGCAAGAGGGTGTGTGTGTGTGTACGTGTGTGTGTGTGTGTGTGTGTGTGCGTGTGGGGGAGGGGGGGGGCTAGCGGTGGTGACTCCGAGCACGTAGCCTCTCTCACCCTAAGCTGACAGCATCACTCAAAACCTCACTGATATGTGGATTACTGTACTCCCAGGACGAACCTATACCAAGACACAACCAGACGAGATAGAATTCAGCATCTGACCAACCTCATTCCTAACCATGTAGTGCTGAAACCATCACCCCCTCACCAACCTAACCAAAGGATTTATCTTTCTTTTCTAGCTTACGAGAGTGAAGATTATGCCTAGCATCAGATGACGTGACATAGGTAAGTACACGAGGAATATTTTTCTTTTACCTCCTCTGGAGTTAGTCTCCGAGTATCCTGGGGTTGGGATAAAGGCTCTGGTGGGGCCACAGGTTAGCTATTGTTCAGCTAAGGTTAAGGTTCAAGCTGATGTGACGACGTGAGTCTGGGCAGGTGTGTGGAGGGTTGGAGTGGACGTTAGTGTAGGCAGGTGTGTGTCGTGGGTTTGGGCAGGCATGTACAAGGCTCAACAAGTCCATATATGCACTTTTTTGTGCGTGTGTATGTGTGCCTGTATATATATGCCTGGTCGTGCATGTACGTTGTTTCCGTGTGTGTGTACGTTGTTTCCGTGTGTGTGTGTGTGTGTGTCCTCCAACTATACCACTTCGTGTTAACTTATGATGAATGTCTTCAACCACGTACCAAAATAAAGCTGAAGCTTTGTCTTCAGGCCAAAAATCCGTCGCCAACGACCTTCTGTTGTAGATGCGGCACATAATTCTAAAGAATCAGTCATAATATAAATTAATGAATTACGATATATCAAAAATGAATAAATATTTTTTTTGTTCATTTCATTACATTATTCTTAACTGGTGCAATACTCGCAGGCGATCTCCTCGATGGGACGTCTAAGTGACAGTAGTCTTTGGCCCTTGGCTCTTTTACTTCATAGTCATTTTAATAAATCTACTCTTTAAGTCTATCCACACCTTTCTATCATTGTAAACTACATGGGACGGGGGACAATATTTAAACGGAGACGTATATCACACGGGAAGAGAGCAATATATCAAGGGAGAGTAACATTACATGGGAAGGGAAGCAATACAACGAGGGAGTAGTACTGTACATGGGAAAGGGAGCAATACCATCAGTAGTCTTGCAGTGAGAGGAAGGGAGGGAACGTCGTTGCATTAGTAGGGAGGGAGGGAGGGAGGGAGTGTCGTTGCAGTGGGAGGTAGGGAGCTTCACTGCCTTGGGAGGGAGGGAGGGAGCGTCGTTGACTACTGGGTAAGGGAGCGACCGGACAATCCTCCCCCCTCCCTTCCCAACACACACACACACACACACACACACACACACACACTTTCAAGGTCGGCCTCCAGAGCTGTGGGAATGGACGGATGCTATGGCGGTTCAAGTGAGATGACAGCGGGGGTCTCCCATCACCCGCGCCATCCACCTGGCACCCCTCGCTCACCCTCCCCGTCACTGCAGCAGGACCTCCAGCAGCAGTTGTGTTTGGGGAGAGGGTGAGGGAGGGGGGGGGGGGAAGGGAGGGAGGGTAGCGTCTTGTGTGTGCGTGTGAGTTCTGGGGCAGGACCTAGGACGAAACTTGGGCTGAATCCTGGAGGGGTACCTATAAAAGGCAGGAAGTGGACACCATGACACTACACATTCCCCTCGGCTGAATTAAACGCTGGTTTGGCCTTGGCCAGGTGCTGGGGGGGGGGGGAAGGGCGGGGGGTAGGTATTGATGGAAGTTGGGGGAGAGGGAGCGAGAGAGATGTGAGAGAGGTGGGAGAGGATGGCTAGGTCAGGGTAGAATGTCAGCTGAGGTGGTGCTGACCTCGCCCTCCACACCTGAGGTGGTCCGACGTCGGACGATCGCCAGCTAGCCTGGCTGGTCTCCGTCAGCAGTATGTTGGCTTAGCCACACCTGACTCCTCACCACACACACACACACCTGCCACACCACATCTGCCGCCTTCCCACACACCTGCCGTTCTACCTGAGGTGCAGCACACCTAACCCCTCCACACACACTTTTGCCTCCTTCCCACACAGCTGCTGCACCACAGTCGTTTCCTTTCCCATGAAGACCTGACGCCGCATCGAGAGACGGGTGTGGACAGGTGTTTAGGAACCGCTCTGATTCAGACACACATTCTTTAGAATGTTTATCTCCATCCTCCTGCAAATCACACTCTGAGGGACTTCCCTTTATTCATGCAAAAATATTTCCAACGATGTCATTAGAAATCTCATTATCACATTAATGATACCGACTCAGATGTTTTTAAAGTTGCGTGAAATCTCTATCTGAAGAAGGTGTTTTACCTTTATCGTTTGTACTGGGGAAGGGTGATGTGTACTGGGAAAGTGGCAGTGTGTACTGGGGAAGTAGTAGTGTATACTGGGGAAGAATAGTGTGTACTGGGAAAGTGGTGGTTTGTACTGGGGAAGGGTGATGAGTACTGGGAAAGTGCTAATGTGTACTGGGGAAGTGGTGGTTTGTACTGGGGGAGTGGAGGTGTGTACTGGGATAGTGGTGGGTGCTTGTTGTTTGTATCGGGGGAAGTGGCGTTGGGCGCTAGTGGTTTGCGTACTGTGGGAGTAGTGGTGGTGGAGAGGTGTGGGGTGAAATGTGTGTGTTCAGACTCAGTAAACAAACAAGAGGAGAACTAGTAGGTAAAAGTAAGATCATTTTCGCTAACAGGTGGGCAAAGGTTGAACGTTGATGACAAATACGCCTGACCAATGACTGGTGGGTGTGTGGAAAGTCTCTCATATGGACCAGTAGGCCGCACGTTACAGATATTCGATTGCTTTTATGTGTCTGCGTGCAGGGACGGCAAGGATGGTGGAGGTATATGTTAGCGTAGGCGGTGTGGTGAAGCAAGTAGGTAGGGGTCTGGACATTACGCTGGGGTTGAGGAGGTAACCCTGAGTGTGTAGAATGTATGCAAGGTGTGTCCAGGGTGTGAGTAGGATTAAGAATGTGTTCTTACTAGCGTCTGGGAAGAACGTGTGGTGGGTTCGTTTGAGGCGCCCAGAGTCCTATGGTCAGGAAGGCACACCCAAGCCGCCAAACATTACCCCAGCCTTGCACCAAAACAGCCTCCCACATTGACTACAATGGCTGAAGGTGAACGTTGCCCGTCTGGAGTATCAACAGTGGCGTTAAGATGCATACCGGATACTCCTCAGACACGGTGAGGGCTGGGTGTAAGCACACACACACACATACACACGCCGTCTGGTTATCACAATCCTACTTTAAAGTAACGTATGTTCTCACAGTCTACTTCCGTACTCCTGTATTAATCCTAGCATAAGAATTTTTCTAGTTTATCCTACTAGAGGTTATTTTATTGTAAATAGCAGTGTTAAGACCAAATCCCATGTCATGCTAGCATACTTTCAGGACAAAACAGCAAGATTATCGCTCCCTCAGAATCAACATAGGCTACCATATTTTCTAAAGAATATAGAACTCTATATTTTCATATTTACGAAAAAAAAAAGATGCATGCTAAGTTGGTTAAATTATTGACTCCCACAGTGAAGTGAAGGAAATAGATGCACCACAGAACAATAAATATTTTTTTCTCTATGTAGTTGCCTTCCCAACTGCTTGGGGGCGTGGATCAAGTACATAGTACAACCTCATAGAATCATTCACCCACATCCTCGCCCCAAGCCCAGTGAGTGTCCACAGTCATCAAGTGCTTCTTATTCTTTTTTCTTTTGTAATTTACGTAGATTCGTCAAGCGAGAATAACGTCTCCATCCATACCACCTCCATACGCCGAGTACCTCTAGTGCAACCGATCCCCCAAGTCTATTCCTCTAACATCCTCGTCTGAATCAAGTTACACAAATATAGCCAAACCTAGCCTTGGGTGCAATAGGTCAGCACAATTTGTGTAGCGGCCTCTGACTTTCGTAGCCCATGATTAGTTTGTACCCATCATTTGCAGCTGGGTAGACTTGGGTAAGTTGCCCACTCACCCAAGTCTGGAGTTAGGCTCGAATCAGCAAACAAGGTCTGCAGTCGATAGTGTGTGTGTGTGTGTGTGTCGTTCGCAACAAAAGTATCGGGTTCTTTATTTTTGTTAATGCGACTTGAATATGTGTCCATACGTACACTTCTGTGTGTTTATTAAATGCATTTGATTATATATATATATATATATATATATATATATATATATATATATATATATATATATATATATATATATTATA